>PVLD010004202.1:0-129142 GCA_004027595.1 Dinomys branickii | reverse complement strand
GAAGGAAAGAAGAAAAAGAAACAAAAGAAAGTGAAACAAAAGAAAAGAGAAAAGGAAAGAAGAGGAAACTTACTTATCATCAGATCACAGCAAAATTTTGAAGGCATTTATGAGAACTTCTAAATTTTTTTTTCAATCAATGCCAGACTTAAGAAGCAAGTGTTACTAAGGTCCACCCCTGGACTGAAACATTGCTTTAGTTTCTGAATTTGCCTCTAGTGGTGCCTTCAAACTGAATTTGATTTCAGAAAGTACATCTTCCCCCACTCGCTCTCTCCCTTGACTCCACTACCTGTGCTGGAGAGCGGAGTCCTGCTTCTTCCCGGGCTCCCTGCCTGCCAGGCCTGCAAGCTGGGCTGGAGCACAGGCCACCAGCAGGGGGCAGAGAGCGAGGCCAGGGGAAGGCCATGCTTCCTGGACTCTTCTCTGCATTTAAAACTGAGCTCAGCAGAGACCTTATTAGAAAATTGGACAACATTCACTTGAGACATATTTAATAAAATCAAAAGAGAAACCCAGGTTTGCCTCCACATAGCCCTTACCCTGTTTGTGGGTTGTAGATGACCTCACAGCCCAGATTCGGAGCTGGGTTAGATCAGGGGCCAGATGCTTTTGAGGAAGATGTATTTGTCAAGCTAACCCAATACCAGAAATAATCACCTCCTCCTCTGGGGTGCAGGACAAGAATAGGGACAGAACAGCAAACCACCCCACCGTCACTGTTCCACAATACGCTTCTCACCTGGAAACAGTGTTGACTCTTCACAGGTACCTCCTACACAAAATTATGCAAAGAACTACTTCTTAACAATTTGCATACTTTTATGATTGGATGTTAGACCTGGTAAATACAGGATGCCCCAAACAACTGCAGTCGTGTCACCTCTGTCTCCTCTTCCAACAGCAGTGCAGCCCTCACTGCCGTCTAGCAGGGTGAGGCCAGGTGTGCAGGGAGGTCTCACAGGTGTTGGCTTGGCATTGTCACCCTCTCCAGGTTTGCTGTGGGCAGGTAGATGGATGCAATTTATGAGAAGATGCCAAAACAGTGTAAGAAAAAGTGTTCTAGCTCTTGTATCTGATGAGCATAGCCATTTTCTTCTGTTGTGAAATAGTCTTCTCCAGTCTAGCAGGATGCAAACAAAGTTAATCTTGTGCTTCACAAACATTCGCTCCCAATAAAGGGAAACAGTCCAACTCTACCCCTTGCCGCCAACCTCTGGTCGCTGCTCCGGCAGCGCTGATGGATGGGCTTCCATGACTGTGGGCCCAAGGAAGTTGGCCTGGTCCTCATGGCCAGGGGCAGCCAGCCTGGGAGACTGTCTGTGGCTGGCTTCTTCCTTCAGGAATTCTCATCAATGAAGTCTGACAGACCAGCAGCACAAGAGCTACGATTCCCTTCCGCGAGTATCCACAACACAACCCAGCAAATACTTGAGAAGAACCACCGGTAGGGACTGAAGGCTTGCTCTGTGCCAGCACCATGTACAAAAGAATTGTGTGCTCAACACACTTTATCTTTGTGTAGAAGTGCAGAGCATGGGCTGTCTGCCCTTGCTCTGAACATCAGAGAGAAAAACGTCTGTATCCCACTTTTAGATATTATATTAGTTATAGACTTTTGTGGATTTGAATGAAGATATTAACCTCTACTCTTCGTGCCCCACAGTTCCTCTGACAAGTGGATGTCAGATCTTGTCCGACACTTTTTGTGCTTATTTTGAGATGATCGCATGCCTTTTCTCCTTTATGCTGTTAACAAGGTGCATTACAGTGATAGATTTTTAAATATGAGGACAGGTTTGCATTCCTGTGCTTATACACTCATGCATTCATTTATCATCAGTCTGGCTGGGGAATAATCAGTTTTGTTACTTTCTGCAGATTCAGCTGCTGACTATTTCACAGATTAATTGATCATATCTTTATTTCCTTTAGTAATTTGCATTTAACCTTCTCTTATTTTCTAGCTCTTTTCCTCCTTCTGTGCTGGACATTGAAGTCAGGAGCACTCTAAAACTGTAGTATACTCCTATCCCCTTTTTATTTTGAGACAAGTTCTCACTAAGTTGCCCAGGTTGATGAGAACTTGCCATCCTCCTGCCTCAGCCTCCAGAGTAGTTGGAATAGCATATCAGGTATATATCACCACGTCTGACTTTTTTTCCAGCTTGTTAATATATAACCGTGTCGCTGATTGCAGACCTTCCTTATTTACTCGTGTGAACATTTAAATCCATAAATGTCCCATTAATGGTGCTTTGCCTGTGCTGTATTTTTGCTATCATTCATTTTAAAGCACATTTGAGCTGTTTTGTAATTTCTTCTTTTACAATAATGTTTAAAAATTATTTAATTTCCAAATACTTTGTGATTTCCTACTTATCTTATTTCTTTTTATGTCTAATTGTCTTTCCTAAGAAAAACAAGCCGTCTTTGAAAATGTACAGTGATGTGTCATACGGGAGACCACGAGACTTATGTTGGTAAAGGTAGCCTTGGTGCTTTCTAAAATGTGTGTTTTGGTGTTACATAAATACAACTCAGGCCAATGTAATCAATAATATTGTCTAGAACAACATTGTCTTTGTTCACCTTCTGTCTAATTGTGCTGTAAGTTGCTGAGAGAAAGGCTTTAAAACCGCTAAACCTGACAGCGCAATTGCTAGACTTTGCCTAATTACATCATGTGTTCTGAAGAACCTTAAAAATTTCAAATGTAATTTGCCCTCCCCTCATCTGTACGTTGTATATGCTTTTGCTGTATACATGCTCTATTTCTCTTATACATAAACTCTATAAAACACTTCAACTGTTGCTCTGTAGAGTTAATATCTCATTACATTTCTACACAAATATGCCCTTCTTGAATTTCCACTTTGCTATCTGATATTATTTTCCTTCTGACTGGAAATTTTTCTTGAAGGCAACGTTTAAGATTTGTTTTGCTCCAAGTGAAGATAAATTACTTCACTTTAGTTTGTCTGAAAACGTACTTGTTGCCATTTAATTTTAGAGAGGTATTTCCAATGCATATGGAATCCTAGGTTGGAAGCTACTTTATTAAGTACTTTAAATATACCTTTCTTTTGTTTTGTGGCTTTTGTGGCTTAGTTGTTTGTGCTAAAAAGGCTACTATCAGCCATTGGAGCTTTCAAATTCTAGTGCATCTTTCTCTTGCTGTGTCTTACAGTTTCTCCTTTTCTTTGGTTTTAGCACTTGGAATTTCGTGTCTTCCATGGATTTGTCTTCCTCGTGCCAAACCAAGATTGAATTACAGGTTTGTGATTCATTAATTTTCTTAATTATCATCCTGTATCTCCTTAAATATTGCTTCTGCAATATGTTCTCTCTTTCCAATTATTCACGTCCGTTGAATGTTTCCTACCTACCTCTTAGCATCTATTGTTTAATTTTTGTTATACTCTCTCCCTATGCTTCATATAGCTAATTTCTATTGACCTATCTCAAGTTTACTAATCTGAGTTTGCTCTTCTATTACACCTATCCTTGACTTCTTAATTTCAAAGTTTATTTATTTTCATTCTATAATTTCCTCCTAATTATTTTAATAGATTCTATTTCTTCTATAAAGTTGTATCTCTTTTAATCCATTTTTCATCTATCATGACACTAATTACAGCTACTTTTAAATTGTCTATTTATTCTCAAATCTGAGAGTTATTGAAATTATTGTTTCAATAGTTTTTTTTCCAAAATTTATTTTTAGTACATAATGATTACATTCCCTATGGGAAGCTGGTACACATACATAACACATATCAATTCTCTTTTCAAACTTTTTCAAAAAAGTCTTGATTTACGTCATGTTTTCATGTCTCCTCCTACATCTTGAAGTCCTTTACTGCATGTAGACATTACTTTAAGAGAATAGCTAAGCTTGAGACAATGCTGGCTTTGCTTTTTGGCAGTTGTGCTGAGGAGCTCATCACTGAGGCACAACCAGGTATCAATGGGCTGTGCTGAGGTTGGCACTTGGAGGATGGTTTCTGATCAAAGTCCACCCAGGTGTATTACCTTAATTTTGCTGCCCTGATGACTTCCCACAAATTTGTCCTTTGTGAAGTCTTATGTTTGCTTCCCTGTTGGCAACCAGGCTCTACAGGGTTACACTGCTGAACACACAGACCACTGGCTGTGCTGACAAAGCTCCTATTCACAGTGCTCTGAAGTCAAGATGACACCACAGCTGAGGCAGCGGAGGACGCAGGCTGCTGACACCCCCCCCAATTTCAGAGCAATAAAGCTGCCAACCTCAGAGACCAAATAGACCTCTTAGTTGGTGAAACTGACTGCCTTCATTTCTCCGGGCCCCTGGTCATTTTCACTGGTTTCGGGCTTTCACAGCCTCCTTTTTGTGCAAGTCTCAAATTTGTGGAGTAAATATGAACTGTCTGGAAAAGTTCTTTGCATCAACTCCCAGAGAGTCTTTACTCCAGAGAAAGAGAGAGGGAGAGAGTCCTGACTTTCCTGGAGCTCCCCAAATCATACTACTGTCTCTTTTATTTAAGCTCTTCACCACTCACTTGTTTAGGAGATTGGAGCTAGGCCGAGACCCCAATGTTTCCCTATCGCTGGGACACGGTACCCGACAAACACAACTTAAAGAAACAGGGACTTAATTTAGCTTCTGGCTTTTTTCAGTCCATGGCTGGCTGCCCTGAGACAGCAACACCATGGCAGAAAGGTGTGCTGGAGCAGAGATGGCTCCCGCTGGCTGGGAAGCAGAGCAGGGAGGAGGGCCACCACCGAAGGACAGGATACTAGAGACAGACCTCAGGTTACATGCTTATTACTCACTCGGATATGGCCAGCAGTGTGCTTCACTAACCCCTGGTGAGGTACCAAACCCATCAAGTTCACAATGCACCATCAGCGCCATAGTCAGAGGCCTAAACCAGTAACTCTTGGTCAAAATCAAGGTATAGACAGAGCTGTCTTCCCTCTGGAGGTGCAGGGTAGAGCTTATTCCCCTGCCTTCTCCTTGGCTCAGGGCTCTTTCTCCCATCGTAAAGCCAGCGGTTCAATCTCTCTCTTTGTCCCTCTCTGTCTCTGTTTGTCTGTCTTTCTCTCTCTCCTCTTTGCCCTCTCCTCTGCCCTTCTCCCTCCCTCCCTCTCTCCCTCCCTCCCTTTCTCCCTCCTTCCCTCTCTCCCTCCCTCCCTCTCTTTCTCTCTCTCTCTCTCTCTCTCTCTTTTAAGGGCCCTTGTCATGACACTGGGCTTGTCCAGAAGCCAGGCGATCTCTCTCAGAGCCCTTAAATGCCCTGCCCATCCTTAGTCCCTTGCCATGTCATGTGACTGTCCTCAGGCCCCCAGAAGAAGGTGTAGATGCCTTCAGGGAGCACTGGTCTACCTATTGCACCAAGCTTTGCCTTTGTTCCTCAGATGTGGCTACCAGGTTTGGCTTGGCTACCTGGATCCAGATAGATTCAGGGAGACTTAGCTCTGCCCTGATTACACTGTGAGGCTGTTTCCCTCCCCCTAATGAAAGGCATAGGTACTACTTTATGCAGGATGGGAAAACTCTCAGAGGACCTGAGCACAAGTCACTTCCTGAACACGATTCGTCCTGGGATGCATGGGGAGAACATTGCAAGAGCTGAGGTGCACTCTGGTGTGCTGAGGTGGCAGAACTTTGCACACAAGGACACAATGTGTGGCTAAGGCCAGGGGCTTGCACTGTAATAAAGGTGAGTAACCGAAAACAGCTGGAAAACTACCCTTCACCCACATAACCTAGGCCTCTAATGCCAAGCCAGAGCACCTGTATTTTAACCCAGTTAGAAACAGAGGTCTTTGGCGGGGTCGGGCGGGGGTGGGTGTTTGCAGAGGAAAGTAACTTGATCTAATTTGTTACTTTTAAATTTATCTCATTTCTCATCATAATTGTGCCACCTCTCCACTGCTGCGACAAAACAGGTGAGATAAGTGACTTGTAACAATAGGAGGATTCAGGCCCATGACTTCACAGAGCTCCACCTATGGCCCCCTGGCACCATTGTTGTGGGGCCAGTACAGCAAGTTGGGGGTGTGCTGGGGAGCACAGCTGCTCTCTCCCCGGTGCAGGGGAAGTAGAGACAGAGAGTGAGGAGGGACCAATGTCTCAGTGGCTCATTCCAGGCATACCCCGGAGACCTAACCTTTCCATGAGGCCCACCCTAAAGCTCAGCACTTCCCAGCTACAGGAGCCTGGTGACCAGTCCTCCAGCACACGGGCCTGGGCACTTAGGACTCAAACCATTACCATCACAGTGTCACTCAATCCTCACAATCTCCCTCCTTTATTACTCTCCCTGTCTGTCTATCTATCTACCTATCTACCTATCTACCTATCTGATGACTTAGGTAACTGAGGTTTAGCTAAATGACTTCTTCAGATTTATATAGCCAATAAATAACAGAACTTGAATTTTACTTTAATTCTTCCACCTTTAAAACTACCCATAATCCTACTTAATTCTGCATCATAATTGTGATTTTCCACATAGACATTGTACTGACCACTGTTTGAGGTGCAGAAGTTTTTGTTTCAGATGTTGATTGTTAACAGACTCTAAGAATGATAGGCTTGAGCATGACTTTTAATTTGAGTTTTGGCGCCTTCTTATTATGCACATAAAAAGGACTTTTCAGTAGAAGTAGATTCCAGCTTCACTTTTTAAGGAGAAAACCTAAAATAGCTTTTGTGAAACCTCTTTTTTATATCTCAATAACTTTGCCACCTGCTTTCTCATTCAACTGGCCTTTCAAAGATTAACCCAGCAATCGGGTAGCAATTTAAAAGAACTGAATTCCTTTAAAAATGCCCATAGACTCTTGCTTTCCAAGCCATCTTATTATTTTAAGTAGCTATTACATATGAAAAAAAAGACAAAATTCTTAAACGGTTTCATCTAGCACTGAAATTATATTAATATTCCGCTGACCCTAGAATATGACACAGGTAGGTAAACAATAGAAGAAGGAAACCCTACCACACCTGCAGCTGCCAAGTTCCCTGGAGTCATTTGATGAACATCAGCCTAGACTGACCATGGTTGGAATTTATGTCATGTCTGAAAAAGGAAAGGAATGGGAAGGTGAGGGTGCCACATACCCACATCCCATTTCACGAGTAAAAGGATGCTACCTGCCCTGGCTCCAGACTGTCTGCTTTAAAGAGCTCAAGGGACAAAGAAGTAGAGAACGTACACATTCTTTAAACAATCCAATTTCCAACTCACAAAAGAAAACTTGAGAATAACTACCAACACAGGTAAAATATTTCAATCATCTTACATATATGGAATAAAAAACATAAATAAATGTGGGAGTTAAAATGTCAGAATAAAAAAAGAAAAGAACGAGAAAGCAAGTCTCTCTATTCTCCAGTCTATTTCCAACCCAAGAGTTCATTTTTAAAAGTCAGTACCTTAGACCGCCCATTATATCCAGCCTAGTTAACTTTTAACTCGCCAATGTACAAATTAATGAACTGTATTTCACATTTTTAGAGGAAAACATGTGGCTATCCATGAACACCTCTGTTTCTTTTCTTGATCTCAGACAACAGCACACAGTGATACTATAATATTCCAAGCAATGAACAACAGGAATGACAGGCGGGAAAGCTGACTGATGGAGTGAGTGAGATTCCACGTAGCAGTTCATTTGGGCTGGTTTTACAGATGCAAGAGGACATTAGGAAAAGCACCCCAGAAGAAATTGCTGGTATGGGGGATTGCATCTACCTTAATTTTACATTGAAAGCTCATGAGCTGTAATGGCTAGAAACTATGGGTAAAGACCTTGTGGCTCCTTAGAAAAATCTTCCATGCAGTGAAAAGACTATGGAAAAATGGAACAGGTTGTCTCCAATAGTATGGGTTACCATACACTTCCATCATAGGAAGTGTCCAAATGCAAACAGTCATATTAACTTGGTCAAATTAAACAATATGGTTATATTAACCAATCATATTAACTTGGTCATATTAACCAAGCACAAGAGGACTGGAAGGAACAGGTTTCTACCACAGCCCCTTTTCCTTCGGAATGGTTGTGATTCTACACTAATGTGTCTAATTAGAACAGGGGAAGGTTGAAAACAGAGAGGCATAGATTAAGTCAAAATAGAGAACTGATCAAGGGGGAGAAAATGAACATAGCACTAGAAAACAGCATCAAGGTGTCTTCTGGGGCAATTCAAAACATTAATTCTAGATCAGTTGTCACTTAGTAGAGTATTTCAGATTAAAACAATCACCTGGCCCTGGGCAGGCAGTTATCTGGGGAAATGAGCATTCTCTTACTTTGGGCCGAAAATTCAAATCCGCACGATTTAAAGAACAATCCTCAAGTGTAGGATATTCAATCCTTGTATCCAATAATTTCACACCAGAAATCTATCATAGAAAGATATTCACATTTTATTTCTGGATACAGCTATGGAATGTTTATTTGATTAAAAATAGAAAATAAAAGATTAGAAATAAATGCTCATAAAAATAAAAGATTAAATATAGTGTACTTATATTAACATTTTATAATTACTTTTAAAGCAAGCTGGCTAATTTTCTATTCTAACAAAGAACACTTTCAAACTGGTAATGTACACAGAATGATCCTTTGTTAAGTTTCGTAAAAACAACAAACTACTATTTGTGCCTGAAGTAAATTTGAGAGAATGTCTTTAAAATTGCACACTGTATTATTAACAGAGGAAGAGTAGATGAGATTAAGAGCAAGACTTTCCTTCTCAGTGTGGGTGCTTCAGAATTATTTAAATTATTTTTGAGAGATATTTACAACTTCCATGGAAATCTATTGTGATTTTAAAATCTTAGTTCAATTCCTGGTTAAAAACAAACAAACAAAACAACTCCAACACTCCTAAAATCTTATTTCTTATGTGGCTAGGGCTTCTGAATGGCAAGCCCCAAGATCTGCATACTTTCAGACTTATGACCTTGAAATAAGAGACATGAGCATTTGGAGACATGAGCATTCTCTGGGGCAAGAAAACGCCAGTGAAGAGGTAAAAGAATAAAAAGAAACACCTGCTTGCACCTTCCGTAGGTAGGCTGATGTAGTGCCCCCTCTTGATTCTATTGTCTCATCCTTGGTTTACACATCTGATAAATGTACTCTCAAACAGCAAAATGAAGAAAACAGAAAGATGGAATTCAAGACTCATCTTAATGAGTAGTCATTTCTGCAACCCGTGTGGTTTTGGTCTTGCAAGGAGACATGGACTCCAAGTAAGCATTGCTCTGTGGAACATTTCTGTTCTGCTGCTTCCTGTCTTGTTTCTTGCACATCAAAGGATCTAGGTCAACTAAGCCAGCTTCCCAGGTGACTCACAGGAGATTATATAAATTGTTGGTCATGCTGTAAGACTGGAAAGGCTTGCTTAAAATAAAACGTATTTCGGGGAATGGAAATGTTGTTGTTTTCCAATTTCTTCATAATTTGAGTTTGCCTTTAAAATGTACCACGAAAGGAAAAGAAAGCTTTAACATAATTTTATTAAATGTTGAATATCAGATCCGATTTTTCTAATTGTCTGTATTTGCACGTTAAAGGACCAAGCATGAATGCATATGTATTCTACACAATAGTGAAACGGCACGCTGCAATTATGTCGCTTTCTTACTTGTAGTTAATGGATATGAAAGTGCTCAGTGCTAAGAAGAGCCCTCAGAGCCCACATTCCTGCTCACCAGTTACTCGTCCTGGAAGAACCAGAGTGCTTTCACAGTGCAAGCGTCAACAATTTAAGCATGATTTGAATAGTGTAAACTCAACCATATAAATAAAAGTAGATAAATAAGTCTGGGGAAATGAACTTTTCTTGAATGATTAGAAAGTGAATTATCTGCATGGATTATTTCTGGTTATTCTCTGCTCCAGCTTTGGAATTTCAGCACGTCCATTCCTGGATCTCTCCACTCTCTCCTTATACATTTTCACCCCAGTACTGTCAGCGAAGTCTCCGCGAGCCCTGACTCAGGCCGTTCCCTCGGAGGGAGGACTGGCGCAGCAGGAAGGTGAAGCCCAGCCCCGGTGGGCAGCGGCCTCCGGGGTAGGCAGCGGAGCCCTTCGGGGTTTGTCCTGTGCCCATGGTACACCTTCTGGGTATTGCTGAGGAAGGACTGTTCCTTCTGAACCCGTCCTTTGGAGGTGCACTGCTGAATTCCTAACTCCATTTGCATGGCTGCACTTCCATTTCTTTCCCTTACACAAAAAGGTATCCCTCCTCCTAACGTCTGTCTGAACTTTATTAATTTCTATCTTCCTACGTGTTTATTTGAGGGTATGATTAAATGGCCTCATTCCCTAGGATGAACTGTCCAGCCAGCCTGTCCTACATTAAGACAAGTTCTTACTATAGATGGCTCCCCCCTCTTCACACTGTGGACCCAGGGCTGGATACACATATCTGTCTGGTGTCAAAGTCTGAAGACCTCTCTCCATCCATAGCCAATTATTCCAGCGTCAAATATGTAAGCGAAGCAGACTGTGCCATTTTCCCTTAGTGAAACTCTGTATCGGAAATCTACAAACACCACTCGGCAGCCCCGGGCGGCTGTGCTCACACATGCTCTCTTCCTTAGGCCTCCTACCAGCTCGCTAATTAAGCGTGTTTATCTTCAGCGAAAATAGAAGGAAAGTAGAACCCAGAAAAGCAGCATAACTCATGAAGTGCACTAGCTGGGAGCTAGCAGTGATGGATTTAAGGTTGGGGCTCCTCAGTCTAAGTCTGGTGGGTTTTTTTCTTTTTTAAAATTAATTTTATTGGTATAATTTAGATGTACATAATGACCACATTCCTCCCAGGAGTTTATATACCTGTATATAATATATCTTAATTCTGTCCTCCCCATCCTTTTCCTCCCTTCAACGGCTCTTCCCCTCCTCATTTAAAAAAGCTTGACGCTCCTTGTTTCCTTCTAGTCTCTTGTTTTCTTTCCCTTCCTTTCCTTCCCCTCCCCCTTCCCTCATTCATTTTCCCATTTGAACATTTTCTTCCTATTTCACAATATCTATTATACGTATTGGTCCTTACAGACACTTACAGTTTTTCACACCAGACAGATAAGTGTTATTTACATATGTGTGTCTGATTTTCACTTAAGAGTATGGTCTCAAGGTTCATCCATTTACCTAAAAATGCCTAAAGTTTATCCTACTTTAGTGCAGAGTAGTACTCCATTGTATAAGAAAACCACATCTTTATCCAATCATTAGCTGATGGGAATGTGGGCTGTTCCAACTTGTGCTGCTATAAACATGGGTGTGCATGTATCACTGTGGTATGATGCTTTTAATTCTTTCAGGAAGACACCCAAAAGAGGAATAGCTCAGTCAAATGGAACCTCTAGTTTGTTTTTTGAGGAATCTTCACAGTGATTTCCACAGTGGTTGCACCATTCTATACTACCACCCACAGTGGAGAAGGGTTCTTTTTCCCCCAAAGCCCTGCCAGTGCATTTATTTTTCTTACCATGGTTTGTACACTCTATCAGGTGCCAAAATTAGAATAAGGATGTGGAAGTTGAGTTTATACAGGTCTCTGGCAAGGTGTGTGATTTCATGTTGACGTTAATTCTTCCATATCTAAGCTTTCCCATCAATAAATTATTTACCTCTTGATGAAGGTGTTTTTAAAAAATTTTTGAATATAGTCATGAAAATAAACTCTTGCACATTTGCCTTTGGCAGAATCAGCTTAAATCCAATGGAAATAATCAATAAAGTTTAGGAAGAATCTGATTTATTCTTTATGATATGATAATCATGGACTAGCAGAACATTTTTAAGAGTTCACATTTTTAATTTGATCTTAAGCAGACAACAGTCTTTGGGTTCTCTTCCATTATCTCCTTTACATTTGCAAGCTGTTTAGAACCCCTGGGAATGGCCTAGACACAAATTTGGTGGAGGTTCCTGAAAGGATTGTGTCATATCTGACCTATTCAGCACTGGAGACAGAATGCTGTATATAATAAGAGTGACATAAATATTTGATGCCTGAGCAGTTCTTTTTGCTTTAAACAAATGTTTGGTGAAATGAATGAAACTCCAAGTTTCTCAGCCCAAGATGTGTTATTATAGCCTAACTTCAAATATTTACCAAGTCTTTTACTTCTCATATAATCTGTCTGGCCTCCTCCTATGCCAGGAAGCCCAGAGAGTGGAGGGCAGGCTCAGGAGGTGAGTTCAGCTGGGCTGTGGTCTGCAGGTACCACCAGCAGAACCGTGCCGGCACCAAGGGAGAAAACAGACATCGCGTCTGAGCGGGACTGTGTCAACGTCGTGAGTATCTCATCCTAATGGGCATCGAATCAGGGCTGCATCCAGAGCCAAGGGAGGTCAGAATAATAAGAAAAACTCGAATAAGCAGTCGTGGATCAGAGTAGGGACAGAGAGGAGGGGTGTGAGCCGTCGCGGCTGGGTTTTGCGGGCACTAACATGAATGTGCAGGGTCCTGTAGGTCCTTTCTTTTTTTTTTTTTTTTTTTTTTCTTCTGTAGGTCCTTTCAGAGAAGGGAAGAAACAACAGGAGACCAGATACATGACGCTGTGGTTTTCTTTCCAGGTGAGTGGCGCCTTGCTGTCCCCGGGAACGTTCAATCTCTGGCGGAAACCCCTGTGCTCTTGGGAATACTGCGCAAGGCAGCACTGATACACAAGGAAATTATCCAGCAGATCCCATGAGTACCTTAGATGCCAAGCTTCCCTATTATCTCATGAGAAATGTTCACTCTTCCCCTTCGTTTGGAGAAATGGGGGGGAAAATGGGGAAGGAAGGGAAATAAAAAGAAGGAAGGAACTTAGAACAATGATCATTGTAAAAGATTTACCTTTAATCTAGTTGAAATGTGGCAGCCAGTTTTTTAGCCAGTGCTTCATGCACGCATGTTTTAGAAAGAGTTAAGGTATCAAGTGCATAGTCATATATTAGTGGATACACTAAGTGACCAGACTGTTCAGGTGCCACAGATGGTGGCACTGGGACTTTTAGATTTGACGCTGTAAATAATGGATCTATAGCT
This sequence comes from Dinomys branickii, assembly GCA_004027595.1. NCBI lineage: Eukaryota > Metazoa > Chordata > Mammalia > Rodentia > Dinomyidae > Dinomys > Dinomys branickii. Next base: position 116,088 of record PVLD010004202.1, on the reverse strand, counting down.
TGGCTCTAAGACAACAATAGTGTCTACAGCTGAGTTATGTCCTTGTTCTCCTCATCTCTGAAAAGAGACCACTGATTCACATACACAGTTTTCAGAAGTAAGTGAGCTCACTATGTCTTGCAGTTCTCAAAGTCCTACTAAATATTAATTACTGTTTTCATTAACAAAAACTACAATACAAAGATTTTCAGAATAACCAAATCAAGGTTAGCAGTTACTGAAACAGTAATCAGTGTCAACACTCTGATGATGGACTTGATTCTCTGGAATATTTTGCCACTCCTGCCTTTCACTTGTTGCTATATAGGCAGCCTCCCTTGTCCTAAAGTTGAGTTAATTTATAGTTCATATTATTCCTTATCTTCTTTGCTATTATTTGTGGTGTACATTAATTTTGCAACCTAACACAAACATGTGTAATACTTAATAATATTACCTTGCCTGGGGTTATTCTTTTAAAAATATGCCCAGTAGGTTTGAACACATAGCTGTCATATCTGTGATACAATTTGTCTCTAAAAATAATTGATGACGGGTTATTTGATCAATCTTGTATGTCTGTATGTGTTATCCTGAACACACACTTCGAAGATATCAATATGCAAAGCGCAACTATTGGTGTTTTTTCTTTTTTTTGTCTTTGGTTTTTTGTTTTTTGTGTTTTTCTGTTGTTGAGAGGGTTAATTGTCTGACCAATTTTGCATGTCTGTATTTGGGTTCATATAACACTTCAAAGATGTCAATAGGTAAAGCAACAACCACTGTTGAGTCCATGTCACCTTGTCTGTAGATCAGTTTTGATTGTACTATTTTTTATGCTAATTTGTGTCTGTGTGTTAATATGTTTTTGTGCTTTTATTTAAAAAATAAATAAATAAATAAATAAATAAAATAAAATAAAAATAAAAATAAGCCTTTCAGAACCATGATTGTGCTTCACTGATTACAGCAACCTTTGCTATTTTGGGCAAGGAAAATCCATGCCCCACAGCAAAGAAACCAGAACCAGACATACAAGCAGGAAATGCAAAGTTACCACTAAAGAACTTGTTCCTCATCCCATGGAATTTGTTTTAACAATGTTTCCTCTTAGGATCTAGAGTAGTTAAGGAGAAATTATCATATAAGGATGAAAAGTCCTCTAAATATTTCCCCCTTGGGTTCTACAGTAGCTTTTCTCAAAATATGCTCTAATAAAAAATTTTTTCAATTCCCTATGGGTGAAAAAATATTGTAGACAATTCTGTTTTCAAATAAAGATCTAGTACTATACTTCTTCCCAAGATTTACCACAATTATTAGCATTTTTAGGGCTTTGCAAAACTCTACAATAAAGAAAATTGCTCCACTTTATTCTCATTAGCATTTCCTAAATGCATTTGGTCATAATATGCTTTTATTTCTTAAACATGGATAGTACAAGGACCAGGAATACATTTTAAGGAACTCTACATTACTGCAACTTCATATACGACATATGAAAAAGAGAAAGAATGATCTTCAAAGTTAAAAAGTCAGAATGCAGAATGCAGGGGTTGATTGGCAAAGTCACAAAGGTCTGTGTAATGGCTTATATTTGGATGTCATCCCAAAGCCTCATGCACTCAGAAGCGAGGCTTTTGGGAGATGACTTGATCATGGTGTATGATACTGGGTCATGGGTGTGTGATAATGGATCATGGGTGTGTGATACTTATCATTGGATTAGTCCACTGATAAGTTTATAGCTTAGTATGATGTTGCATGGTGAAGCCTGGTAGAAAGTGGTGGGCCACTGATGGTGTGGCCTGGAAGGATGTATATCCCTCCTCCCCTCTTGATCCCTCTCTGCTTCTTGCCTGTCCTGGCATAAGCTGTTTGTCCTCAGCCATGCCACCCTGCCCTCAAGCCAGCCAACTCAGGACTGAATTCTCTACAAACTGTGAGCTGAAATAACCCTCTCCTCCTCTAACTTGTGGGTATTGGGTATTTTGTCTCAGCAAAGAGAAAGTAATCTCTCCTCCAATTAAAAAAAAAAATCTCCCAGAAAGAAACCCACACTCAGATCCACGTGTCACATCAGCAAAGCAAACCAGAAACCACAGCTGAGGTGACGGCTAATAGTAGGCCGTGAGGACCAGCTGAGAGAGTTCTGTCATCTCTCGGAGCCACTTTTACAAAGCTGACATGTGGAGTGTACCCCATGTCCAATCATTTACCAAAGTTCCACTGCTTTACGGAGAGTATGTACAGAATAACAATTTCTCTGAATCATTTTTACCACATTCCAGTTCAAAAAGGAATTAAAAATATGCACTAGGTGAGCCCGTGCATGTAGCTGTCAGCTCTCAGCTACTTTCTTCTCAAGTGAGACTCTTGATCATCTCATGTATCCCCATTTTCTATTCCTCGCACAGTAGGGATTAAGCAAGAGCCTGGTCAGTACTCAGCAGTGAATAAACACACAGACACTTCTCCTTGGACGTATTTATGTCTAGCTTTACCAACTGGGTTACCACTGGACTCCTTAAAGTCTTAAAGTTCATCCCCACCTGAGACCACAGTTTGTGTTCCTGGTCTGTACTCAGTTCCTTGGCCCAAATCACTTCCTAGGTCTATCCAGTGCATACAGACCTCCTGCAACTGCAGAGCAAGTGAGGCTCAAACACAAGGCTGTGGTGGGAGGTCAGAGTGAGGACTGGGGTGGTGTCACAGCAGCTGAACTGCAAGGCTGGATGACTCTCACCCCACAAAACCCTTAAATCACAACCCCAAAACAGTGTCAGAACCTCACTGGTCCAGAGGCTGTAGGTGGGCAAATGGGTCTCCTGTAAAATTAAACACTACACAGGTAACAAACAGAGTTTCCTTCTTTTCCCTGTGTCGTTTATCTGGAAACTTCCACCTCTCCTGTATCTGCGAATCTAGGCCTATAGCTGAAAAAAGGAGTAGAAATGAGTAAGTGAACAGATGATTCAAGTTACTTCAACTATCAGATAATAGCCAGATAATTATGGAGCATGGATGTTGGGATTTGGTTTGAAACTATCCCAAGTTTCGGGTATAATCTGCACCATTTCGTGGGGGTCTCATTTGAACCAGTCATTTCCCTACTGCTGCCATGTACTCCATTTCTAATCAGCATTTGTTAGTAACTTGTGGTATTAGTTCTGCACAAAGCCATTTTAAGGAAAAGATTTATTGTAAAAATCCAAACGTCCCTGAAAATAAGTGGAAAAATTACTTGGGTTATTTGTCTTATTAACTGAGACCTGAGCAAAGGTCCCTGAGCTTATTCTCATTTTAAGACTTAAGGGTCTACAATCCAATGTCTCTTGTTGTCTATATGACACAATAATCCACTCAGGCTTTCAATTAACTCATCTTCTTATAATCATTAAATTTTATAACATGCTCATAAAAGTTCCTTGGGAACATTCTAATTTTGTCTTTCAAAGGATTTTATGGTGAAATTCTAGTTTTAAATTTTGTGTTGAAAATTTATGCTTAACAGAAATAAAAAAAAGTTTTGAATTTTTAAAGTCTCTGAGTATGAACCTTGATATAAATTAGAATAAAAACAGGCTGGAAACAGGAGCACTGGTCATCAATCTGCCACATTCTTTATTTGCTCTTACTTACTGAATATTGTATTATGCTAAGAGTAACACTTCAGCTTCTTCCTGTGAACATGTTCTACTGAAAGTGCTACAAAAAAGGATAATGTTCTAAAGGAGCTAAGTTGATGTGCAAACGTTAACCTACTTATAATTTTAGTTGTTCACATTCAGTTTGCTGCAGAACAGGAACTTCATGATTTTTTTCAGCAGTTCAGTTCCCTTTGGGGTAACATGGTGTGTGCTAGTCACCCTTCCTATTGCTGGAAAAAATTGCCTGACACACGTAACTTAAAGAAGGAGAGGTTTGTTTTGGCTGACGATATCAGAGGGTTCAGTCCATGGTCAGCCAGCTCTATTGCCTTTGGGCTGTGATGAGACAGAAACATTATGGTGGAAGAGTGTGGTGGAGGGAACTGTTTACCTTGTGGCAGGCAGGAAGCAGAGCGAGCAGGAAAGAGCAAAAAGGAAAAGGGAGGGAGACAAGATCTACCCGGCAAGAACATGGCTCCTGTGAACCCTTCTTCCAACCAGACCCATCTCCTGTCAGCCCACTCAGCTAGGCGCTCATCCCTGGATGAATCCCCTCGTGAGGTTAATACCTGCATGACACAGTCACTTCTTTAGGCCCCACCTTCGAACATTGCTGTGTTGTGGGCCCAGCCCTCAGACACATGTCTCTGGGAGACACTGCACACTAAAACCATAACCTAGTGCTTAGCCCCTATTTGTTTGGTAGGCAAGAATCTCAGTGTCACCTGACCTCAGATAATTGCAGGGGTTTCCCTGGTTCTTTAGGGGTGAGAGCTGTGACCCTGAACTCCAGACCAATGCTAGAGAGCCAGATGACCATCGTATGCCTATGCTTATGGCCTATTAGCTGCCATCTGCTTCTGAACATCCTCCATACACTCTGGTGCATATCAAGTGGAAAACCGCTTTCAAACTCGCTTTCTGTAGGACTCCTTTTTCTCACCCTCTGTCATGTGCTGCCTGCTATTGTGTGGATTTTCTGTTTTGCCACTGTGAAGACAGGTCTGTGGTTCCAGGCCTCTCTCATCTAATGTGAGGGGAGTTTTCTCTCTGTACAGGCCTATGTCACAGGACCCTCAAGGACTGTATTTTAAAAAGCTATTTTTCACAGCTATGGCAAAGACATAATCCTACTTGATAGCTGTCCTGGTTACTTTTCTCTCATTGCTGAGACAAAATACCCAACGCCCAAAATGAAGGAAGGAAAGGTTTATTTAGCTTAGAGTTTGTAGAGGTTTCAGTCCATACTTGGCTGGTTCTGAGGCAGAGTGGCACATGGCAGAGGGCAAACATTCATGACAGCAGAGCATAGCAAAAACAACCAGCAAAAGGAGGAATGGCAGCAAGCAGCCTCTTTCCTTCCCTTACATTGTAAACAGGCTACCACCACCCAGAAAGCATGTAGCACTCACACAATCTCCATGCCCTCCTCTTCCACAGCCTCAGGATGTATACAAAGTAAGCACTCTGGCTTTCTGCTGAGTCACTGAGCCAAACCTCTAGACTCCCTAAATTGACACAATGTATCAACCATAACAATCCACCCTTGTCAACTTGGCAACCAGACATATTTTTTTAAACCAGTTTCCAGATACAAAGACATTATATTACATTAGAACCATAACATTTTGCACCCTAAAGATTCATGCACATCCCTTTATGCAAAAGGCATTTAGTCCATCTGCAAGAGTTGCCAAAGTCTACAGTTTTAGCATTGCTGAAAAGTCCAAATTCCAAGTCTCCTCTGAGATGTAAGGTAAACTGGTCAGCTACAAGCACCCCTACAAATGAAAACTAAACACTTCCAATATTTAAAGGCACAAAGTAAACATTACCATTCCCAAAGGCAACCACAGGGAAATATAGAGCATTGGGACCAAAGCAAGTCCAAAATCCAGCAGGACTAATATTGTGTCCTATAATTTCACTCCAGCATCTGAAGCAACATGTTGTACATTGTGAGCTCCAAAGGGCTTGCATGAGTCCACCCCTGTGGCACTTCTGGTGGTTACAGCCTCCATGGCTTCTCTCTTAGGCCTGCTTTGCTCCCTCCTTATAGATATCCTCAGATGGTCTATGGTCCTCTCTTTTTTAAACTTCTGAGGTCTCCAGTGCACCTTTTGCTTCAGACTCACAGACTCACATATTGCCCTCTCAGGGGCACACTGCCTGGCCTCCCAGGCCTTCTGAAATCTGGAAGGAAGCCTCTTTAACCTCAGAACTCTTGCATTTTCCATGTACCTAAAGCCAGGGCCACGTGGATGATGCCAAGATCTGCTGCCACCCAGAGCAGTAGCCAAACTTTCCTCGCTCTTGGCCATAGAGGTCGAGTGCCTGGATTGCTGGGCACTCGGAATCCAATTCTGATGGACAAATTCTCTATGCTACCTCCATTCTGGAACCTGGTGTGGCCACTGCCGCCATTCTCGAACATGGCACTCTTTGGCTTCCTTCTCAAGGCAAGGTCTCTCACCTTTACAGTTTCAAGGCTGCAAAGGGTGGAGACTTGCTGCTTGTGATGCTCTCAGGCCATCTTTTCCATTCTCTTGTTCCTTCTCAGCAGTAGAGATCTCCTCAGCCTTATCTTTGCAGTCCACAGCTTTACTGGCGCTTCCCTTCTGGTCAAACTCACATTTTAAATCATCCTGCTGGGCTCTTTGCTCTTGATTCTCAATACAAATCTGGCTAAAAGCCCCCAACAATAGCCATTCCACTTCCCCAACATTCAACTGCCTTGAAATTTCTTTTGCCAGATTAATCAGTTCACTGCTGCACTTAATCTTAGTCTTAGGTAAAGTCCCTAGACAGGAGCAAAATGCAGACAAACTTTCTGCCACACCATAATACATCATCTGGAGTCCAACAACCAATGCAGTCCTTCTTTCCAGCAGAAACCTTCAGAACCTGGTCTTTACCAACAGGATTTCTATCAGCCTTCTTGTCTTCTGATCTCTGACCAGAATCTCCCATACAGAACAGCTGAAGGTATTCCAGCTCTACTCTTTCAGGCAACATCTCCAAACCTTTCCAAACTTTTCTCACAAGCCATTTCCAAAGACTGTTGAACCACATGGTCAGGTATAGTAACAGCAATGACCCCACTCCTGGTACCAAATTCTGTCTTGGTTACTTTTCTCTCATTGCTAAGACAAAATACCCAAAGCCCAAAATGAAGGAAGGAAAGGTTTATTTAGCTTACAGTTTGTGGAGGCTTCAGTCCATACTTAGCTGGTCCTTCAGAGGAACTCCAGTCTTCACCTTCAGCTTGGTTTTCTCCTGGTTTCTGGTGCAGACTGTTCGGCTTCTGCCTGGGACTCTTCAGCATTCTGGTGTTGGCTCTCTGGCCTTCACTGTAGATTCATCAGCATTTCATGGCAGACCCAACAGCCCTTGATATGGACTTGCATGGACACTGCGGTGAGCTCCAGACCCCAGGCCTGGGTTCTTCAATCTCCAGTGTGCAGATACCCTCTGCACATCTAACCCTGTAGCTGACCATTGTAAGCTGAATTTGTAATTTCTTGTACATTTGTATAACTTGTGTTAAATCTGTTTCTCTAATAAACCCTGACTGATACAATACCTAACAGTTACACTTTTTTTTCTGTTCTGACCTACAAGTGACTGCTAAATAGCCATAAGGTGCTAAAAATAGAAACATGCGGCAATCAGTGTGATTGCTAGATTTATAGAAACACATAACCCTGGGAAGGCTTCTGAGCTCTGAAAAGACAAACTGAGGATAACTGAAGACAACAAAGCTTGGAGAAAGTGAGGAAGGGCAAAATCAAGATGATAAATACCAGGGGCCTTGAGAGGCACAGCCCTCTGAGAAAACCATCCATGTTCCTCCCCCAACAAAGATAGATATTAGTGCTGCCCTAAGCTGTGCTAGAACCCAGAAAGTCAGAGATTTCAAAAAGTTGGAAAGAGGCTTATAGAGAAGGTAGCAAGCTCTGTGGACTGCAGTGGATCCCTAATGGGCACACATAGCGTGGTATATGAATCACAGGAAGAGGTGCTCCTAATCGGTGCCCATAGCATGGTATGTGAATCACAGGAAGGGATGCTCCTAATGGATACTCATAGCATGGTATATGAATTGCAGGAAGAGGTGCAGGCAGTCGATATCAGCTTGGCTTCAGGACAGGGGCTTGAGGCTCGCACATGGAAATAGGGAGTGGTCAGATGGCACTGCAGTGCTGCACCAGGAGACCGCAGTGAGAGATGTATGTGCAGGAGCCATCTACTCAGGGCAGCAGGAGACACAAGTGCATCTATCTGGACTGTGTTGCTCTGAACTAGGGTTTGACCAGAAGACGGAGAGATGATTAAAAGGACATCACTGTAGCTCCAAGAGGGACTAAGTGCAGCCATTCGAACAAAAAGCAGCCCCACAGCACTTGACGTAACTGAAAGTGGGTTCTGATGTTCTCACCAAAAAGGGGACAGGTAGAACTCATGACAGAATTCCAAGAGGAGCAAAGATGATACATGGTTGGAAGAATTTTCCAGGCATCCCACATAGAACACTGTCTACATAAGTCTTCAAAATGTGAGACAGGATTTAAAAGGAAGCTGAAGCATAAATTAATCCTCTAAGGGTTCTTGCATAATTTCCTTTAAAGTTAGACCTGACTCATTCATTAAAATTCTAATTATACTTATTTGTGTTGTTACCCATTTCATGGTCTGAATCCCAGACCCTGCAGCTCTCTGATGCCTGGGAAAATGCCACTGTTATCCATTCAGCACCTTCACACAGGGCTAGACTAGTACACGGTAATATGGCAGGCACACATGAGACCGGCCTCAGGGAACGGAAGGACGGCTTGTCTTCCTATCATCTGTGGGAATTAAAGCATGGGATGACTGGCGGAGTGGATATACTACCTGAACCCACTGGTGTGGAAAGGATTCAGGATTCTTTTGCTCCAAGCCTGAATTTGGATCTGTTCTATAGATAGATTTTCAAAGACTAAAAATGTTAATGAGTAAGTATTTTAGACCTTTGCATTTACATCCTATCTGACTTCAGATCTTAGAAATAACTTCAGTTATAGATGACACACAAAGATAGAAGGTGATATAATTAATGGTTCATTATTTCTACTCCCACATGGAGCACCTTCATGATTTAATTTCATTTGAACGCTGTTCTTCCTTTCCTTGCTTTCATGCAAAAAATATCAACTCACAGTCAGGAATGAAATGTACACAAGAATCGCATCAAGCATCTTCACTTCTCAATAAAAGCCACTTGGATGGAAAAAAATTTTGAACAGTTGCAATCCAATCTTAAATAGTTCTGAGCTCTAATGTACAGGGGCAAACTAGTATGTAGTCTATGTAGAGCCTTTTTCGGGATTTTCTCCACCTAGCGATCGTGGTGGGGAAATGGATTTATTTTTAGTTAATTATGTTTCAACTGAATGTTTAGTTTTTAATGCAATGGTCATTTCAGAAAGATCTCTTGTTTCCTAGCCAAATTTGGTTTAGTGTCATGTGACATTTATTTAAGAGTTATTTTCACTCTTTTCCTCTAGAGTCATCTTTCCAGTTTTTGTCCCACGGTCTTCCTTTGGTGTTTAACCACTGCTCGATTATTTTCTGTCTCTCCCTCATCCTCCTCACCGCTCCCCACAAGCTCCTCACTGAACGGCATTAGCTTAGTTGCTTTCATTCCTGGCGCTTCTGAGATCATTTCCATTGGTAGCTCGTGAACAGGCTCAACCAAGAGCTGCTGGAGACCTGATTGTGCCTGTTCAGCGCAGTTCTGAGGTTCTCTTCCATGAAGGCTCCTTCTGGCCTGCTATTTAATATGATCTCTCGTTATTTGAATTCAGATAGCTCTGTGTTTATAATTTGTGGAACATATAAAAATGTGCTTTTATAGAAGGAGTTTCTGAACAGAAGCATTTCACGAATTTCTAATCTTCAAGGGCAGGCTCTGTGCCCTTGAGGACCTTATAATTAACCTCCATTTTGCCTTAGTCTGTATTATTTTGTTGCATTAATTATTTTGTTGCATTAAGTGCATTAATTATTGTGTTGTTTGTGTTATAATTGCCACTAACCCATGTCTATAAAACATTGCCCAGAAATCACTATTTAGCCAGTTAGTTTCAAATCATCTTCATCTGGAAATTAAGCTGTGGGAACATTTTATACTTAGATGTAACAGAACACTGACCTTTGTGGCATATCATGAAAGATTTTATCAGGTGAAAAAGTGGACTGATTTTCTGAAAGCTAATTATGCAATCCAAGTCATCTTTGTGAATTCATTTCTTGTCCATATGAATTCTCTGCGTGATAAGACATTTTCCCATTTAATACAGATGAGCTGCAGCTTGCTTCACCTTCTATCCCCAATTTATGTCACTTTGAAACCTTCATGAACGTTTGCAAGGTCACCACCCACCAGGCTATCATCTTGATAAAATGGCATTACTTCATCAGGCCATTTTTCCTTTTAAGTCATTTACTTTATTTAGTTGGCATGACTTCAATCCCTTGCTAAATCCAATTCTGATGAAATGAAAACAGAAGTTTCAAGGTATTTTTCTCTTTAACTTGTACTTATTTTAAAAATTCTTTGAAATGTGTAGCCAAGGATGTCATAATTTAGAAAACAAATAGATATCGCTGACTTTTTTCTTTCTCTAGCTTTTCTTCTTTAAAGAAACAAGGAGTAAGACAGAAAGAGAAGGACGACACATGCACCCTTTAATGTTTCAAAGCACCTAGCACCGAGCTTCACAGAACAAAGGAGTCAGTAGATGCATCCTATTCAGTTGTGTGAGGAGGGGTGGCAGAGGGCAAAGATGAGAACTCACCGCATTGATGGTGAAGGTGAGACATGTACACTCAGTGCTTGGTTTCAGGGCTTGATTAAGGAAGAGAAGTTTAAATGCATCAGTATGGAGCCATCAGTGGGCAAATGGTAACTCCCCAGAGCAGATGAATCTCCCATAAACCCTGAGGCGTGAAAGAGGAGATGCCGGGATGACCAGCAGAGCCCGGTCTCAATGACTACAATCCTCTCAGGAGTAGAGGATGAGAGTTCACGTAGACGTCTTCCTTATTTACAGCCAAATAACCCATGGTTTAGGCTTGCAAATAAGATGAAGCATAGCTAGAGGGAGAGAAGTAAGGTGAGGAGTTGAAGTTATTTGTTGGATGAATGGAAAAATACTGCATTGTCTCTGGAATACAAATGACCAAGCCCCCTTGCGAAACTTCCTTCCTTTTTCCTGACCATTTCCCTTCCCTAGGCCTGTTGAGTGGGGACTCAGTCTCTCTTCCTAATGGTTTGCTGGACTACCAACCTGCTGACCCAGATACCATGATTCAGAGAGGTGCAAAGGAACCTCCCTTCCACCCAGACACCCCACTCCATTCCTCTCAGCTTCTAGCTGCCCTACATCCCTGCTGTGCTAAGCACAGCTGTGCAACACGAACATCTTTACCCATCCTGGCTTGGCTTTCTCTGCCCTGAGCTCACCTCTGCCCTTTCCAAGTACAGAATGAAAATTACTGCAGAGCAGCAGCCCAAGCCCTGCCTGTGCTGCTCTGATAAATATAAATATCATTAACATAAGCCTTTATATCTCTTTTTCCAACGAACCAAATATTTTAAATGCTATACTTTGAAGATATTTAGTCAGAACCTGGGAGTCTCTAGGGCAGGAGTGGGAGAGGATGATGCCAATATCTCTGTAGGGAGTTATCATTATTATAATTATGCTGCCCTAACCCAAACCCTAAACATGACAAAAAGAAAAATCCCAGCCTAACTCAAAACATAACCCAAGTACTAACTGCAACCCTACTCCAGAATGAACCCCAACCCCAACCCTAAACCCAGTGCTAACCCCGAATCACAACTCTAACCCTAACTCAAACCCTAAATATAACCACAAGAACACAATCTCAACCCTAAACTTAACACTAACCCTAACCATAATCCCAAACACAATCCTAACCCTAACCCCAACCCCAACCACAACTCTAACCATAACCTAACCATAACCATAATCCCAATCCCACATCTAACCCTAACTCCAACTCTAACTCTAACAACTCTAACTCTAACTCTAACCCTAACCCTAACCCTAACCCCAAACCCAGCCCTAGCCCCAACCCCAACCCTAACCCTCGTCCCAACCCAAACCCAAACCTAAACCATAACCTCAACTCTGGCCCTCCAACTTGGTTACTTTTTTCTCATTGCTGAGACAAAATACCCAACACCCAAAATGAAAGAAGGAAAGATTTATTTAGCTTAGAGTTTGTGGAGATTTCAGTCCATACATGGCTGGTTCAGAGGCAGAGTGGTACATGGCAGAAGGCAACAGTTCAGGGCAGCAGAGCACAGCAAAAACAACAAGCAAAAGGGAGGAATGGCTGCAAGCAGCCTCTTTCCTTCCCTTACATTGTAAACAGCCTACCCCCACCCAGGGGGCGTGTAGCTCTCACACAGTCTCCATGCCCTCCTCTTCCACAGCCTCAGGATGTGTACAAAGTAAGCACTTTGGCTTCCTGCTGAGTCACTCTGCCAAACCTCTGGACTTCCCAAGTTGACACAATGTATAAACCATAACAATCCACCCCTTGTCAACTTGGCAACCAGACACAGTTCTTTAAACCAGTTTCCAGATACAGAAACATTATATTACATTAGAAGCATAACATTTTGCCCTGGTACAAATGAAAATTAAACACTTCCAACATTTAAAGGCACAAAATAAACATTACCATTCCAAAAGGCACCAACAGGGGTATATAGAGCATTGGGACCAAAGCAAGTGCAAAATCCAACAGGGCTAACATTGTGTCCTGTTATTCCACATCCAGCATCTGAAGCAACATGCTGTACATTGTGAGCTCCATAGAGCTTGCATGAGTCCACCCCTATAGCACTTCTGGTCACTACAGCTTCCCCAGCTTCTCTCTTAGGCTTGCTTTGCTCCTTCTTTGCAGCTTTCCTTAGATGATCCATGGTCCTGTCTTTTCTAAACTTCGTCTCCAGTGCACCTTTTGCTTCAGATTCACAGGCTCACATATTGCCTCTCTGGGGCACACTTCCTGGCCTCCCAGGCCTTCTGAAATCTGGGTGGAAGCCTCTTTAACCTCAGAACTCTTGCATTCTCCTTGCACCTAAAGCCAGGGCCACGTGGATGATGCCAAGGTCTGCTGCCACCCGGAGCAGTAGCCAAACTTTCCTCTGACTTGGCCTTAGGGGTTGAGTGCCTGGATCGCTGGGCACACTGAAACCAATTCTGAGGAGCAAATTCTCTATGCCGCCGCCATTCTGGAACCTGGTGCGGCAGCCACCTCCATTCTGGAACAGGGTACTCTTTGGCTTCCTTCTCAAGGCAAGGTATTTCACCTTTGCAGTTTTGAGGCTGCAAAGGTTGGAGACTTGCTGCTTGTGATGCCCTCGGGCCATCTTTTCCATTCTCTTGTTCCTTCTCAGCAGTAGGGATCTCCTCAGTCTTATCTTTGCAATCCATAGCTTTACTGGAGCTTCCTTTCTGGTCAAACTCACAACATTTTAAATCATCCTGCTGGTCTCTTTGCTCTTGATTCTCAACACAAATCTGGCTAAAAGCCCCCAACAATGGCCATGCCACTTCCCCAACACTCGACTGCCTTGATATTTGTTTTGCCAGATTAATTAGTCTGCTGCTGCCCTTAATCTCAGTCTTAGGCAAAGTCTCTGGGCATGAGCAAAATGCAGACAAACTTTCTACCAAGCCATAACATACATCATCTGGAGTCCAACAACCAGTGCAGTCCTTCCCAACAGAAACCTCCCCAACCTGGTCTTTACTGGCAGGATTTCTGTCAGCTTTCTGGTCTTCCGAGCTCTGACCAGACATCTACAAACCTTTCCAAATTCTTCCCACAAGCAATTTCCAAAGGCTCTTGAACCACATGGTCAGGTATAGTCACAGCAACAACCCCACTCCAATGGTACCAAATTTTGTCTTGGTTACTTTTTTCTCATTGCTGAGACAAAATACCCAACACTCAAACTGAAAGAAGGAAAGGTTTATTTAGCTTAGAGTTTGTGGAGGTTTCAGGCCAATGGCCGGTTCAGAGGCAAAGTGGCACATGACAGAGGGCAAACTGTTCATGGCAGCAGAGCACAGCAAAGACCACCAGCAAAAGGGAAGAATGGCTGCAAGCAGCCTCTTTCCTTCCCTTACATTGTAAACAGCCTACCCCACCCAGGGGGCGTGTAGCTCTCACACAGTCTCCATGCCCTCCTCTTCCACAGCCTCAGGATGTGTACAAAGCAAGCACTTTGGCTTCCTGCTGAGTCACTCTGCCAAACCGCTGGACTTCCCAAGTTGACACAATGTATCAACCATAACACCCTCTAACACTAACCCTAACTCTAATCCTCTAACCTTCTAACGGTAATCCTAACCCTCTCTTCCTGCATAATAAACCTTGTCTAGAGCCAGCTCTCTGTGCAGCTTGGAGCTTCAGCAAAGGGTCAGAGCCTGCCGAGGGGAGGGCTTGATTACTTCAAGCCAATGGAGCCCTTATGAGTCCACATTGCCTGGTAGGACTGGCTTAGAGAAAGTCTTGTCATCCAGTTCTGGAGAAGGAGACTTGTGAAAAATGCTGGTAAACAAGCCATGCTTTTTGGAAAATGTTTTTTCCATTCTAAAAAGAAAAGAAAAAGAGGTTGTTGCTGGGACATTGTTGATGAGAATGTGAATGTTAGCGCTTTTGCAGCCATCTGGACACCAAAAGGGTGGCAAGTCTGACCTGTGGAGGAGGAAGCCTGCCCCTCAGGCCCCTGGCACGGGCGTCGGAAGCTTCCCTTAGTGTTCTCAGCCTGAGCTGAGCTTATTACTTACAGCCGGCAGCACAGCATCTGACTCAAGGCCTCCTGAGTCGACGGGTGAGGATGGAGGTTAAGAGGCCCCCGGATGCGGAGCACAAATGACAAAGACATCACCCTGGTTTCCGGAGACCCCAAGCGACAGATCGAAGAAAACTCACTGGACCCCCACTTCTATTCAACACACACGTTAAAAATACAGCTATTGCATTTTTAAAAACCAGAAATCAACTAATTTCAATATTTTCTTGGCTTCTCAAAAACACCAAGAGCCTGCAGTGAGATGAACACATTTATAATGTACCTCAAAAGTTGAGGGAAGCCTTTCCCTGCTTCAGTGCTCTCCATAGATGGCTCCTCCCCCAAACCTCCTTCACAACCAATTTCTCTTATTTTAAAGACAAAAGAATGGAGACATATAAACCAGAATAACACAAAAAAATACAGAAAATACAAAATTATAGAGAATATAGCAGGGAATTAGCACTGGATTCTGTATTACATAATGTTATCTTCGCATTAGTTAACACAAAAGCAATAAAGGAAATACCAAATTATAAAGAAGATAGTAGGGAATTAACACTGGATGCTGTATTACATGATGTAATCTTCACATTTGTTGCTCAGTTGTACAGATGATGACTTGTTCAATCAATCAGGTTTTCTCCACCTTCATCTCTGTTGTTCTTCTGCCCAATCAGTCATCTTCCCTCTGTTAATAGCTGTATTTTTGGATTTATTTACTCCCTCGGGCTCTCGTGGACTCGACCAGGCCCCCAGCAGAACCTCACCGGTGCGTAGCTCGTGACCAATTTTAACTCATAGTCAACAGCTGCTTGCCGCAGCCTCTCGGGTTCCTTATCCCTCTTCTCCTCTTCCTCCTCCTGTGGTTACATTAAACCTTGTTTCCTGTGTTAGTGCAAGTATATCTTGCCAGTTTTCAGGAAAATTCGAAATCCTGACTTTTCCCGGGCCTGTTGGTTGCTGTTGCTGCCTGGATTCTGAGGCATCAACTCCCAGAGGTGATCTGGCAGCATGAGATCTCTCTTAGGAGCCAGGAGCATAGAGCTGTGAACGCTCACTTCAGATATTACTATTTTTTATTCACAGAAACTCACAGCTCCCAACTGTGGAAACTCAGCAGGACAAATGACCTGATTTCTTCAGCAAGGACTTCTCAACAGGGGAGGAAAAAAGATGACGATGAAAGAACTTAAACATATGGTTAATTTTATTTATGTTTGTGGTATGATGGTCACATTTTAGAGTTGTCATTAACCTCCAGAGATATTCACCAAAATATTTCAAGATCCAATTATATGCTTGGGTATTTGCTTCAAGTGAAAATGGCTATGAATTGTCATTGTTGAAGCTAGTAAATGATTACTCCTATTCTTATAAATGCATTACATATTCCTGTCTTTTTCTGCTTGTTGTTTAAATTTCTGCAATAAAAGAAAATGAGAGAAGGAAGGAGGGAAGAAAGGAGGGAAGCGAGGAGGGAGGGAAGGAGAAAAGGGAGGAAGGAAAGAGAGAGGGAAGGAGGGAAGGAGGGAGGGAGGGAGGGAAAAGGAAGGAGGGAGGGAAGGAGGGAAGGAGAAAAGGGAGGGAAGGAGGGAAGGAAGGAAGGACAGGGAGGGAAGG
This sequence comes from Dinomys branickii, assembly GCA_004027595.1. Classification (NCBI taxonomy): domain Eukaryota; kingdom Metazoa; phylum Chordata; class Mammalia; order Rodentia; family Dinomyidae; genus Dinomys; species Dinomys branickii. The sequence continues at coordinate 99,951 of PVLD010004202.1, read as the reverse complement.
AGGGGAGGAGGGAGGGAGGGAGAAAAGGAAGGAGGGAAGATGGGAGGGAAGGAAGGAAAGGAAGAAGGGGAAGAGAAGAGAGCATGAGGGAGAAAATCTTCTAGTCCATGCAGATGAACCTGGCCATGGAGGCTTGGTGACCGAGGCTGCTTGACCTGGCTGTGGAATGGACACCCCGGAGACGACAGTTTTGACAGCCTAAGCAGTGACCTGTGTGATGTGAGCTACTGAATGCCTAGTCAGAGGCATTAGAGCCTGCATGTTGGGCCCTCTGTATGTGCCTACAAAGACTCTGAAGGACACTGTGACCTTCCCAGACTTGCCCAGCACCCACCTGCCGACTTGCAAGTCCACACAGGAAGTTTCCCACACTACACTTATGCTGCTGCAGACTTGCAACAGGACAGAGAAAACGAAGACAGAGCCTTCAGACAAATTCATGGCAATGCTTTTAGCCTCTTAAGCAATGGACCATGTGCCAGAGGAGTTCTTTAACCCTTTTTTATCTTACATGAACGTTTGTATTCATCTTCTCATGTCTCCTCCATGTTTAATGGGACTTGTATATAAAAAAGGCCATAGGCCAAATTATATTTAAATATCTCATTTAAATTTGTCTCAGAAAATATAAGATTATATTTTCATCCATCATGACTCACTCTTCCAACAAAATCCTTAAATTCAGATTCTAACATCTGTAAAAGATTCACTCAGTTTTATTCATCTGGATTTATTAACTTCATTTCTAATGGCTTTGCTGCAGGATTTTTTTCATAGCTGATTTTCATTTCTACAATAGAGGGCCAGGTTGCAACTCTGCAGAGCTGATGTGGATTTGGGTTACTGAAACTCACATCGCTGTCAAACTCAAAGCAAACCTGTCCCCCTTTAACTTAGCAGTTACCTTGTACAAATGCATCTAAAAATGTCCAGTTCTTTACCTTTAAGCTCTGGTGCACTTTGGGACCTGTTAGGAGTCCAGGTTGCAGGATAGTGGTCAAGATTGGGCAGGTGTTCTCCCAAATTCTACAGTGGGTGGTGTCTTGGTTACTTTTTTCTCGTTGCTGAGACAAAATACCCAATGCCCAAATGAAGGAAGGAAAGGTTTATTTAGCTTACAGTTTGTGGAGGTTTCAGTCCATATTTGGCTGGCTCAGAGGCAGAGTGGCACATGGCAGAGGACAAAACTGTTCGTGGCAGCAGAGCACAGCAAAAACAACCAGCAAAAGGGAGGAATGGCTGCAAGTAGCCTCTTTCCTTCCCTTACATTGTAAACAGCCTACCCCACCCAGGGAGCTCTCACACAGTTTCCATGTCCTCCTCTTCCACAGGCTCAGCATGTGTACAAAGTAAGCACCCTGGCTTCCTGCTGAGTTACTCTGCCAAACCTCTGGACTTCCCAAGTTGACACAATGTATCAACCGTAACAGGTGGCTTCCTAAAGAAGTTGACATAGACTATAATCAGATGGGGGAACTGGACTGGAGCCTAAAAAGGGCAGAGGAATTTTATTTTTAGGAGATTTGCCCTTTATTACTTCTACAAGAATCTGTCTTTTATATTTGTAAAATTATTCTAGCCTAAAGAATAAAAAAAGACCACCAGGCCTGGTAGATTGGAGTCCAAGTTCACTGTGACATGGACTCAGCCAATCAAATTACTGCTGTGAAGTCTGAAGCCTATGACATAGAAGCGGGACTCAGGAGAGTGATTCCTGCTCTAGAAGAAGCAGTGCCAACACAGGGTGCTCCATGAGCAGGGCAGTGTCACCATGACAACAGCCAGTGCCCAGGGCCAGTGCCAGGCACAATGTGGGTATAAACCCTGGGGTTCATGGCTGGGGCTGCAGTACCAGTTTTCTAGTTAGTTTCCTTCTCCTAACTAGATTTCTTTTTTGATTCTGGTCCCACAGACATCTTTTATTCTTGTGCTTTATCCTTTTTCTAAGCTGATCCCTTATTTCTGCCAAAGTTGCTAGTCAGTGATAATAGCTTATCCTCATTGTCTCCTCATGCCTTTGCCGGGGTGGTAAATAAATCAGCTCTCCTTTACCCAACCTGTTACCCAGCCTGACCCGGCACCCCAAGCCCAGGACCCCCCACTCCCCAGCCCCACAGGGCGCCGCCGTGCAGAGGTTCCGGCCGCCTGTGCTCCCAGCTGAGATTATGCTGCTTCGTGTTTCTCAGACTCCCCTCACATCTTCCCCCCCTCTTCCATGTACCGTCTCTATATTGTGCAGGTGACGGTCTTAACGATCGCTGCCCATGCTCCACCGACCGCCAGTGACAGGGCTCCCTTCTGCCAGGCAGCCTGAGTCTCAGCTCCCAGGCCTGGGCACTGAGCAAGCTCGTGGACCACCACCAGCACCCTGTCTGCAGAATGCACCGACTGGCAAGCAGGTGGCCCGTGCCGTCTGACTGGACACCTGTGGGGGGAGACAGACTGGGCAGAGGAAAGGCTCTCTGGGAAGTCGTGGAGACAGGATGACTCCTCTGGAGCTGTCCCCCACTGGGAGAAGGAACTGGGTCATCACCCCTCTTGGGGAGGCAGCTTTCTCCACCTGAGAATAACTCCAAAGCAAGGGACAGCTGAGCACTGTCTGCAGAAAGAACCCCAGAAGCTAGGGGTGCAAGTCCTTGACTTCAGGTTCTACACAAACATCACTTCACCCTTCAGAAGTCACTGGCTTCCCAGAGGTGACAGAGAAGCGGAGCCAGGTGAGCCCGGGGTGACGCTAGCGCCACCATGACTGTTGGAGAAAGCAAAGGAAAACTGGAGGAGCACATACGCCTGGACGGTTTTAAAATAATTTTAACTAGCAGCACGCGAGTTTGCAGATACTAACACTCTCGCTGGTAAGAGTCTCCTGCACCACAGCATCTTTATAGGGGAACACGTGGGAGCGGCGTTTGTCCTGGTCTTACCTTCAGGATTCAGACAAGCAGGAAAGGAAGGGGCTGGGGGCAGTGACGCAGCCGGGACAAAAGCCTGACCCAAGGCAAGGATCAGTCCAGGGAGACATCCTCTGCCTGAGTACTCTTAGCCCTGGAAATAAAGGTTTGACGGTTAAAAACTGGAGCTGTGTTTCTTGTGTACCGTGACAGATCAATCAGGAAGCATTAAATGTCTACGTCACCCATGTTGCTACGTATCTTTTGAATGATAAATCAGTGTGATCTCAGCGAAGGGGCTCTCAGAAGACCTTGACTTTGCTGGTAAAGCCACAAATGTCGTTTTAAATTGTTCATAATTACTACTTCTTGCTTGTCCATTACTTTTGTATGTTCAGTATATAATCCCAAAAGGTTTCAGGAGAAAAACAGCATCATTTGTGTGGTTGGCCAGACTGGCTCAGCGGAAGGTGTCTCTCTCAATGACCTGTGCTAGTGTCCTCAGAACACTCTTTCTCTTGCATCTGTGTTGTCACAGGGGGCAACAGGGGGCAGATGTTGAATTTTCCATATTAATCATTCTGTTGCTAGCTAACCCGTCTGCTCAGATTTGCAGGAGTGCTCAAGCCGGTCACCGGGTGACGCAATGGCTTTCTGCAAATAATTTCAGGCTTCCTGGGAAGGCGTTGTCTGGCCTTCCGTGCCATCTGCACAGCCATCTGTGTCTTACCCTGGGCCCTAAATAGACCCTTACCCCTGCCCATTTAGTGTGCCTGCTGCTCAGCCAACACACATTTATTGAGCGCCTACTGTGTGAAAGCAATGTAGAAGATGATTTCTGGAGGAACTGTACATTGGGAAGAGCGTGCATAAATGTTTTCCTCATGTTCAGACGTGCGCCTGCAAATACGCCCCATATCCAGCCTTCCAATTGTCAAGAGAAGATAGGCAGATAGTACAGACACAGATGGATGACTGACAGATGGCAGATGGCAGATTGACAGACACAGGTAGATGAATTCCATATAGTCTGTAGATGCTGTACATGTGAAGCAACGGTAGCAGCGTGGTGTTTTCAGCATCTGTCTCATGTAATTATACTAGCCTTGAAGTGAGGGCAGGAAACACTGCCTTCAGCTTGAAGCTGGACCCATCCTTCATCCTTGAAGGAGCAGATGCCCAGGGAAAAACAAGGGGGGAGGCGCAGCAGGGGGAGGGCGGTCCTCAGAGAGGCAATGCTCCCCGTCACGTAGCAGTCATTGGTATTACTCCACGCGCCTGCCACTCTTTATTCACTGATTTTCTTTGTTTTTGAGACAGGGTCTCACTATATAGTTCAGGCTAATCTTGAATTCACTATGTAGCCCAAGCTGGCCTAGAACACCATGGCAAACTTCCTGCCTCAGCTTCGCTAGTACTGAGATTGTAGGCATGTGCCCCAGGACAGGCTTTATATACTCTCTTTATAAAGAAAACAGTCATGCCAATAAGTGAAAATGGAAAGAACACCCTTGAGCATCTCCATATCACAGATGATGCTGTCTTCCTTTGTGTCCATGCAGGCCTGTGTTTGCAGAGCGCTTACCATGGGCTGGCTGGGTTACAGAGTAATCTCCTTTCACCTGGCAAAGGGAGGTGTTCACCTGCAGCAGTGAGAAAAAAGTGGCCAGTGTGTTCTGGGCCCATCGACCCATTACGATGTCCCCAGGCCCAGTGAGCACCCCGCTTCTCTGAGTGACCTTCAAAGGCAAGTGTAGCCCTTGGCTTAGGGTTAATTCTATGCCCTCAGAAGCAGGATGGCAGCAAAGCTACCGTCCATCACCCAGCAAGGGGGATGAGCAATCTGGGTTAGCTTCCACGTGGTAGGATTGGACGCTTGTGAGTTCTATTCAGACATGGAACTCACTGCCCATGAAGACTGGGTCACTGTGGGCTGGAGAGATCTTAAACACGGTCACCTGGAGCTACGAACTTCTTAAAATCTAATTATGGGCGCTATTCTTTCTAGCATTATAGGGGGTAAATCCCTATTTCACATGCTGTCACATAAGTATTTGGTGTTTCCTTTCATGTTCCCACGTTGGTCCTTTTGTCCCGTTTTCAAGCACACTGTCATTTAGCAAAGCACATCCAAATAGACCACCGGTCAGTAGTCTCCTTTTTAAACGTTAAAAACCCTCCTGGCATTCAGCAGGAAGTACACCCCACGGACACGATGAAGACACGAGCGAGTCCTTTTGATTTTCCTATACTTTTCTTGAGGCCCAAGATCACCTCAGTTCCTCTGGTGAAGGGTACAGTTAGCATAAAGCCAGCTGCAGAGCCCTGTGGCCTCCCTACAGATAACTTCTCTCAAGTTGGTCAACCCACCATGCTTATGGCACCATTTTAACTCCTCAGCTATTAAGATCATCTGTGATGAAGCTTTCTTTGATCCTATTTATACCATCAAACATCATGTCTTGTCAAGTCTGTAACACTATACTTATATATTCTCCTAGAAGTAGGCATTATTTTGGTAAGTGAAAGAAAATATTGGACAGTTTTAATAAAACTACAAATATTCATTAATTTCTATGGATTCTAGAAAGTTCTTCAAGATAGATAGAGTCTTGAGATTAAATCTCATCATGATTACATACTTAAATAAGGAAAATCTGGCATTTTTAGTTGGAATACAAAAAGAATTAGCCCAGAAATATTTTCTTTTATTTTCTTCACAAAATAAAAATATACACAAAGTGAAAAGAAGCTTAGAACATTAAAATGTAGCTGGAATAGCAGATGTAGAATAAATGTGAAATAAAATCAAAAGGCTCTTCAGTCCAGGGACTCAACTGTAAGAGCTCTGACCTTAAATACAGGAAATGACTACTATCTCTGTTCTTCTCTTTTAAAGCACAGGGCATTCTGTATTAAAGGAAAAATCAGACAGCAGAGAGAGCAAAATAAATTATTTGTCAACACTTTTAGGGAGGAAGTTATTACAATTTTCTCACTCCCAGATTGCTTTTTGGAGTGTGCAGTTTGAATGTACTTGAGCAAACATTGGAAAACATCCAGGATAATCTGGAAATTATGAATTAACTGGAGTTAAATCCACGAGACCAGCTGGTAGTTACCTGGAATTTTAAATTATTAACCCAAGGATGGAATGCTGAACGGTGACTCGCTGTGCAGAATCCTTTCCTGGAAAGTGCAGGGGTAGGAGAGACAGAGAGTGGGGCATGTGAAGGCCCTGAGCATGAGGAGAGACCCCAGGAGATGTCAGAGACAACACCCATGAGTCATCATCATGAGTCAGGTCACCGTGTTGTCCGCCTTGCCACACCAAGACATCCTGGCTTCCGAGGGGGAAATCATGTTGGAAATCATGAATATGCAGACAGAAGACAGGGATATGCATATTCATCTTGCCAGCATTGACTGGCTCCTTGCCAGGTGCCAGGGAAAAATATATATTTCAAAATATTCCCGAACTCAGGAATCTCATTCAGTATGTGGGAGAGAAAAGGAAATTGATAAAAGTGTGCTTAAAGCTCAGCAGATTTCTGAGGAATCTCTGCACCGATTTCCACAGTGGTTGTACTAGCTGACATTCTTACCCACAGTGCAGGAGGTCCCTTTTCCCCTCAGCATCACCAGCACTTGTTATCAGTGAGCTCTGGATGGTGGGCATTCTTTCTGAAGGAAGATGGAATCTCAGCGCTGTTTTAATTTGCATTTCTCCATTGGCCAGGGATGTTGAACACATTTTTCATGTATTTATTTACTGGCCATTTGTACTTTTCTTCTGAGAAGTGTCTATTCTCAGTGAATGTAATCAAGTATACCACAAAAAGTATCACCAGTAAAAACAATTTCTTTTTTAAAACTTGGCGTATTTTCCAGGATTTATGTTTCCATATCCTACAACAGCTTAGCCTTCAGGAATGTGGAATCTAGAACCTTCTGTGCACCTGTCTTTCACTTAATCACAACCATCGCCAGGCCTGTTGGAACTGAACAGGAAGGCAAGTTGGAAGCAGGAGATTCAGGATAAAATCCCATGGAGGAGTGATGGGAATCACAAATGAAGCCATGGGCCTAAAGAGCACTGTGATAGGGAGGGAAAGGGGACCCACGGGCAGCCAAGCAGATCTCTACATATCCATCCTCTCGCTGGCCACATCGGCTCAGGGCATTTCTGACACCGTGGGATTATTACTTCAAAGAATGTGCCCAGCTCAAAGTTCTAAGAAAGATTTCCAGAGAGGACTGCCTCAGGGCAAACAACACAATACATGAGAAATTGTAAGTCTAATGAGAGAAGGATTTGGTAAACAGATGAAAGTACTTCACCTCTGAGAGCAAGATGCTCTGCTCTACCTGCGGAAACCAATCATCTTGAAGGAGGCCTGCCTCGCCCCCACCTCCCCGAGCACCCCACACTTAGGCAGAGCTCAGAGATGGAGAAATGAAATGCACACAGGCCCTGCTGACCTGCTCCTGCTGGGCTTAGAGGCAATGCTGGACCCTGGGGGCTGGGGGTGTGAGGCACTAATGAGTGCCTTCTGCTCACTGAGCTGGGTAAATCTATGGAGATTTTTAAGTGTCTAAATTTTTTGGATCTAATATTTATCTCTAAATGAAAAGAAAAACTTGTGGAGATCTGAGAGGTTCTTTAAATTGTTATTTGGGGAAAGAGAAAGAAAAAGAGAAATAGAATAAATAGATAGAGCATTTGCCACTGTGATTTGAAGATCACATCCATTAAGATTTTATTGTTTTGATGCTGCAACTTTAAGGGATAAAAATCCAAATATGCTAGCAGCAACAACAAATATCATAAGGTCTTATAACAATCTCATTCATTATTCAAAATGAAACTCCTTCTTAGCCTAAGCCTCATCCTCAATAAGCTACCAGAATTAGGATAGGCCTCTCTGACACTCACAGCAGCTCCCTATAATTTTCCTCCCTGTGTCTGTCGCTATTGAATGTAGTAATTCTTCACCAAGTGTCTATCTACATTTCTTGCATTGACTTTGAAGCCTCGGGAATGGCCTAGATCTGCCCGCTGCTGTATCCCACCACCAATCCTACTGTCAGACACACAGCAGGGTCTTGAGACTCAAATACTTGAGTATTTACTAAGGAGTAAGAGGCAGGGTAAATAGCAGGAGTGGGCATCTGTGAAAAAGGGAAGCAAGGTCAGGGTAATATGCAGCTCAGGCCAAGCATTGGGCCTGGGATCCAGGGCCAGTGTGTGGTGGAGGTCAGTGATAACACCAGGATATCTGTTAGGAGTCTGGCTTGGAAACAAAAAAAAAAGAGGACACAGACATTTTTTTCCAGAATCAGAGTACACAGCAAACCATATTTCCCCATATACAAATATATCTCCTATATTTTCTGTGTTGAAATATTGACAGCATTTTAGGTGCAATTCCTAGCCAATAATCACTCTGAGATCGCCCGTTGAGCTGCTTGCTTTTGACTTGTGCATTTTGTTGTATCTATATTAGACTTCAACACAATTTTACTTTGACCTAAATCAATGATACTTAATCAACACGTATGTATCTACTCTTGGTCCTTTGAAGAGCTCTGCTTTTTATACTTAAGATCTCTAACGAAAGCCCATCTTTGGATGGCACGAAGAGTTTATTTTACTTCATTATGATGTGTGCTTTGCTCTGTACCTGAGAAAACATGGAACTTCTGCTTTGAGGATTTCTGCCCAAGACTCAGCACCATCTTCCTTTCCATAGGAGAAACAGGGCAGCACATTCATGAGCCAGAGCCATCACAGAGCCTTTACCAATGCACAAGAATAGATTCAATTTAAATCACAAAGAAAGTAAATGTGCAGATGGAGATAAGTGCCTCACTGTATGTTAGCAGGTTTATATGACTTATTAACTTATTTGCCTTCATACCACTTGAATTTTGTGATTTGTAATATTTTTATGAAGAAGCCCACAAATGCAAAATGATCTTGTACATGCCTCTGAGGAGGAAATGGGTTGGGCAGACCAAGTCCACCATCCTGAGGAAAGCTATGGTCTCAGGAAGATGTGATCCAGTTCAAATCAGGGTGCACACTGACCCAGCCTTTCCTATTGTGTATTTTGTTTTACTGCAAATCAATCTTTAGAAGTGGCAAATTTCAGTAAACACAATCACTTCCACTTTGAAAATATCTTTCAATGCTTTTCACCTAAAGATTTAACTTGCCCCGGTCCTGCTATACTGCAGAACAATTAGAACATGCATCAACTATAATTCTCTATTTGATTTATTTCATCATGTGTGTTTGTGTGTGTGTATGTGTGTGTGTGTGTGCTGTGTGCTGTGTGCAGTACTGGGCTGGGTGGAACCCAGGGCCTTGCGCTCGCTAGGTAAATGCTCTACCACAGAGCTATCCTTTCAACCCTCATCCATTCTTTTTTCATTACATCTGTGTTTTCAAATTTAGTTGTGTGACGGTCTCCCCTCCTCCATCCCATTCAAGTCCTGTCTCCAAGGTGTGGTAACTACAGTGGGCAAAATGAGCGCAACAACAGAGCAAGACAGGTGCAGGTCTAGCAACAAGTCATAAATCACCAGCTCGCTGAGAACTGCTCCTCACGAGGTAACTACTCATGCTGCACTCACAGATTAGCAGCTTTAATACCCTCTGGACAACAGGAACGGGAATCAAGGCCCTGGGGGTGGGAAGGTTTTAGCACCTGGTTCATTTCCCTCTCTAACGACCTCCTGAAAGTGGAACCCAATCAAAACTCTGCTCAACTGAAGGCAGAAGCAGCTATTTTGAAAAGATGAAATTACTCAGCCACTGGCTGAATTGCCACAGCTGAGAGGAGTTACTCATTATGGACAATTTTGAGTAGCTCCAGATAATCATAAACCAACTTGAATCCAGTGCCCAGTGCCTGTGGAAGGATTGGGCGTCTGAGTGGTGAGCATTCCAGCAACGACTTGGCATGAAGTTCATGGAAAATGTAGGCCAGGGCATGATGAAGCCTGGATTCCCCATAACTGTGCGGGTGCTGCTTCAAGCGCAGTTTGTGCAGACATGGCTCTTTTAACACTGGAATTATAACTATAGAATAAGGAATGTCTTACTATTGAAAGCAGGTATCCCACTGTTGCTCAGGCTACCCATTCTTACACCCTTAAATTTATAACACCGTACATGCATTTTGGATATTTAGAAATGGTTTGTCTAGAATTGTCAGTATCTCCAAGCTTAGATTCCGGAAGAGTCTAGAGTCCCACCAGACTAAACACTGAAATATGCATTAATATACATATCTATCTCATAATTACTATTAATTTCCCTGAGGTTATTTTAATGATCCTAAATTTGCTTTGGCACTTGGAAATGTTGGTGGGTCTTCTCCAGACTCCCAAAGCATCTTCTGAATTTGGCTGCATATTTTTGCTTAGTGGAAGAAGTTTGAATCTTGAGAATCAAATTTTAATTAAAATAAATTAGCTTGACGGTAGGCTTTCTGATGTTTTTAGTTGCACCATTTTAATTATTCATATTAAGTAAAGAGCTGAGTTGAGGAAAAGCTGGCAAAGATGATATTTTCTTGAACGAAACCAAAGTATAAGGATCAGGGAAAGTCAAAGGTAGCCAAGCTAGAAGTGCATGTTTAATTTTACTTTCATAAACAAGTATGCTTTTGAACCAGAGCTGAAAGCCGGGCATCTTTTTCTGCTAAATACCTGGTAGAAGACAGTGAGATTTCCTCCCTCCTCCACACCTAGCATATATTAAAAACAGAGAGCAAAAGTGAGTAGTTTGCAGTGTTTTCCAATCCAGAGGGAGGGCAAGACTGTTTTAACATCCTGGGAGATATTCTCGAGGTCCAGTAATAGAGGCTGGAAAGATTATATGGAGGCTTCACAAACAAGATTCAGTGACTGCTGCCCTGAGCTGAAAACAGGAAGTCAAGCATTATCTGATAAAGAGTGGGCAGGCAAGGGGCCAAAGAGAGGCACGAAGTCACAAGAGAGACATTCTGTGAGATACCCAGTCTTCCTTCAAGGGTCCAGCGTCTTACGGGAAACTGAAAATCATCACAAAAACACAAAGGAGCCACTTCTAGACTCTGCAATATCCTTCTTTCGCTGCAGTAAAGCCATACAATTCTGGGGGCCCTTGTAGAGTTAGAAGTGCACTTTTGAACCTGACTTACAGTTTAGCATTGGATAATCTCCCAGACCTCACTGTGTGTCTAACTACCAAACAGAAAAGTGGTTTAATACCCTATTCCAATATTAGGTGGTAATGCTGAAGAAAACTAATTTGAATTTATTCTGTTGTTGTTTGATTTAGTCGACCTGGATTGGTGTAAAGGAAAGGAGAGATAGCCCACTGCTTTTGTTTGTTTGCTTGTTTTCAGTTTTGGTTTTGCTTTTGAGTCCTTTCCACATACAATATCAAGTCTTTTCTGGGAAGAGGGTAGCCCTATGCCAGAGTGTAGCTACTTTGGAGTAAATATATAAATATAACTGTTGTCGGGGCTTTACATACAAGTTCAGAGGGAGTGGTGCTTTTGTGATGGTAAGAGGGATTTCTTGGATCAATAAAGAAGTTGGAGCAGCAAGAATTCAGTTCATGGAATTGCACAAGTTCTCTGTATAGCATTAAAAAAGCCGTTCCCTGGAGGGGGACTTTGCTCTCTCAGAGCAGGTACTGAGAGCAGCACTGTAAAAAGGAGGGCCTTTGGCTTGCAAGTGTGAGGCGACTTCCAAACAAAATGGTAACAGGACATAGAAGAGAACTGTGCTGCTCCCTGCCCCCAACCACAATTCCGAGTAGGAAGCGGATCCGGGATCCATAAGGGTGATCCCAGCCACGCCTGGATTCAAGAGTAACAGCAATAGGGTGATCCACCCACTTGACCACCCTTTAAATCACAGATCAGCTTCATGTGAAGACAAACAGGTCCTGCAGATTCATCGTAGATGTTGGAAGAAAAACGAGCCCACTAAAGATGTCCTGGGTCTTGCATCTAATGTTAGGGTGGCATTTGAAATCTTAATAAAATCTGAAAACCTGAATAAGGTCACTGATCAGGAAAATGCATTTTATTTGTTTTTCTAGCTATGTTGGTTTTTTCACCAGGTCAGAATTGAAAACCAGGAAAAGGAGACACTGTGGACACCGTCACTCTCCCCCTCTGCCCACCGCCCTCCCTTTCACAGCAATGGCCTTTAGATTTCTCACATATGAGACCAGAAACACATTTTACGAGTACATGCTTGCTACTCTCATCTCTTTTACACAGATAGCACTACACTGCACCCCGGGCCCCACACCTTGCTCTGATAACATGAGCCTTGAAGACCATTCCAATGTTACACACAAAGTACGTCTGTTATTTTTAAATGACTGCAAACTGTTCCACTGCATGACTCTATAATTAATTTTTCTCTTAAATTGGCTGACATATAAGTTGCTTCCAGTCATTTGCTATTACAACTCTAATGTTCCCATGAATATTCTTCAATGAGTAGTCTTTACATAGTACAAATATATTTGCAAAATAAATTCCCAGAAAGAAAAATATAAGATCACAGTACCAACGCACTAGTGATTTGGGTAACTTTTGCCAAGTTCTATGCCACAGAAACTGTAACAATTAGCACGGTGTATCAGTGCCTGCTTATAATCCCAGCACTCTGAGAGATTGAGGCAGGAGAATTGCAAGTTTGAGACCAGCCTGGGCAACTTTGCAACTGAGTGAGACCTTGTCTTAAAATAAACATAAAGTAATAAGCTGGAGATGAAATTCAGTGCAAAAGCCTTGAGCTCATTCCTCAGCAGTGCAAAAGAAAAGTTGTTGATGTATGTTCCCTCCATCATTTGCATAACGTTATTGCATGTGCTGATATTGCTCAATTTATATATAAAATAGGGTGTCAGGTTGGCGATAATTTGCCTACTATTATGACAGCATTGGAAGATCTTTCCATATATAATATTCATATATCTATTCCTGGGACATATTGCACCATCCATGTAAAAAATAATTTCTTTGCAATTCTCATTCAGGTTATGAGATCACTTTTCTGGTTAGTATAGTGAGTTAACACTGACCATGGTAGCCCTATGTGGAAGCTATTCACATACATGGTATCTCACAATATCTGCTTCACAACTAGGATTGGTTATGAATGTGTTCATAATATGTATATATATAAAATAATACCTTTATTTAAGGATATAATGAGACTATAGACTAGATGGTGTAAATCCCATATCAAATTCTTTGCCATTCTGGAACTTCTGAAACATTCTGGAACAAGTGTGAGTCTTAGAAAAGGATCTGTCTTTTGTAGCCTCCCTGTAAGTGTATCTTTAGGAAATTGAATTCCTAGTCACCTTCCTCCTAGCAAGTCAGATCAGGGGGAAGAAAAAAAATGAAATGAAGGAAAAACTTTTCCCCTATAAATGCTCATATTATACTGCAGATATATTTTGTCATAACTGCTATGAAGACATTTGAATCTTAGGTGAAGATCAAGCAGAGGAAGTAAAGGTGAAACTCATTAGTATGCTTCACTTATATAATAAATATGATTCATGGAAACATAGGTCAAAAATTTAGAAAAAAATAAACATATGAACTATTCCACTGGTTAAACCAGGTTAAAAAAAAAACTGATGACTTTATGATTCACCAAAAATAGCAAGTAAAAACTTAAAATTCCTTTGAATTCATAGAAGGTAAGCTATAGGTTAATTAGTAAAAAAGAAGTCATGTTCCATGGCCCATTTAACTGGACATTTTTCCCTTTCAGTGACTGTCCAGTGCTGTGCTCTGTAAGTGATGGTGAGAGGTAGTAGACAGCCCTTCTCTGACACACCCTTCATTAAAGATTCTGCAAATCACTCTTGGAGACTTGTGGGCAAAAGAAGAAAACTCTTTCCCCATGTCAGAAACCAAGGGTGGGTTTTAATGTTAATAATGTGCAATCACACACCTAGATGGAGTCTGCAACCAGAAACTGAGCTTCATGGAAGAATCAGTGTTCTACCACTATTAGTAGATAAGAACGTTTATGCAGACAAACAGATGTCCATAGACATTAGTGGACACAGAAGCTAAGTCAGCCTGGGGCTTCCTGATCCATGCACAGAATTATAAAGTACACAGGCTCTCCTTTAAGAATGCCAGACTGTAAGGTCTGTATTTGTATGGACACACCCATGTCAGTAAACATTTGCTGATGCTCTGAATGGTGCTGAATTCAAAATAAATTTTGTTTTTCAAAGTCTCAACTTGTATGTATAACCAGTCTAATATAACTAAAATGACACATGGGAAAGTAGTCTAGGGTACTTTTACTTGGTTTTAAATCCTATAGATCACATGCCATTTTGTGTCTGGATTCTTTGTTTCAAGGCTGTGTTTGTGTGTTTCTTCAATGTTTGCTTATGTTTGTATTTGTTTCCTTTTCAACACTATCTGAAACATGGAGGAAGAATTGAGGTCTGTTGAAAACAGTGCACTACCCATAGGAGAGCATTGGGAATGCTGGTTTCTTTGGTTTTTCCAGTCGAAAGCCTTCATAGCATTAGGCTTATAGATTCACCAGTTCACAGGCACTTTGGATGACTTGGTGGGTCCATATTCTAAACTCATGTTCACTGCAGCATGCCTAAAACATCTGCTTTGCTGTAAGATGCTGGTGTTGCATATCAATAACTATCTCTGTGGAAAAAATAGAAATTCTACTGACTGCTAAAAAAATTAATGGCAGTTTAATTAAAGCATCTAATGCCACATCAGATTATAGACTATCACTGACATTGTAACTCTTAGGAGACCATACGTGTAAGATTCCATTGCCTCTGACCAATGCAGTCACTTTTGTAACTAAAGGAAATCAGTGCTTTTCAGAATGAAGTAAAAGCACTTGGGATAAACTGAAAACTGGGGATATCACACTTGGACTCCAAGGCAAAGAAAACCCAGACAGGTTTTGATTTGTAAATGATCCCAATGTGAGTCTTAAATTAGAAAAAACTGGAAAAGCTAAAGATGGACATTCAATGAACACAGTGAAATAAGGACATGAGACAAATTGATAGGCACAGGGAACCTGTGAGTGGAGGACCTTCCAATCTCAAAGGAGAGAGCCTCTGCCTAGCAACTGGTAGCCTCGCTGGGATCCGGCTGGGGCCTATTTTTAGTCATCTTCTGTTACTGAGCCAGATGAATTCTGCTCCTTGTTTCATTTGGCTCTGGAAAATGGCCAAATTCCAGGATCTACTATTCTTTAAATAGCATAGCTGCCATCTGTCTGCAATCAATAGGAAGAAATCGAAACATGGAATAGGCCATGGTCTCTTGGTCATTCCTGTCTAATCAGAGTGCAAGAGATTTAGGCTGTCATATGACTTGGCCTCTCTCTCTTTTGACATGTGGAATTGGCAAGCTATCTGTAAGTGGGATGAAACAGCAAGGCTTCATCCAGGTTTCCCCAAGGAAATAACTTATGTAACTACTAACAAGTGAGATAAAATAACACTATAGCATATCTTCCAGTCTTTTCTACACAATAGCCTGACAGTTTTGGCATATATCTTCTCAATCCCCTGGGAAAGTACTCACATAATTAATATGGTTTACGTGTCCGCCCATAAACCAATCAACTATGCCGAGGGCTTGGGAGAGCACCCAGTCATACAACACATAGTAACTCCCATGGGGTGGAGCATGGAAACAGTAAGGAAACAGTGCCCAGGTGGAGCCATGAGGACAGTCCCACAGGTGACTGACCCACTCACTCCTGTCTTTGAGGGTAGTGTTTGGTGCTGATCTTCCAGCTTGAATCTTGCTGTTGTTAAGACTTTATTTCAATGTCCTTTTCTCTCTCTTCTGACCCTGGCATGCCTTGAGTGGCATGAACAGCTTCAGGAGTGATTTCTGGGTCTCTGGCTATCCTCACCTGACCATGCCTAGCATGATGACTCACCTATTTCTCGTGATGAGCAATTTTAAAGAAAAAGCCTCAGGGTACTTAATATATTGAGATAATATCAAAAATAACACAGAGCCCCATTACTCATTTATTTATGTATTCACTCAAAAAGTATTTATTGAGCACTTTAATATGCAAGACACTGAGCTCAATGACTTATGATGCCTTTGAAGACACAGAAAATGTGACCTCACTTTCATGGACAATACCACTAAATTTATTTCACACACTTTGACATTCTAAGTCTTGATACTGGGGAGTGGTCTGTGAGCCCAGACCCCAAACTCACTCATTCTTGTGTGGTCATTTGGAACAACTTTTTAGTAAATTAAAATATACCAAAAGTCATAAAAATGTTTGCATAATTTAAGCTAGTGATTCATACTTAAGATTTACCCTAAGAGCAAAACACAAAAAGACATTTATTTCATCATTATATTTATTTTTAAAAACCAAGAAACCTTCTGCCTGCACAAAAATGAGAAGTGAGAGGTTATACTTTATTAATCTCATAATCATAAATATCTTTAAAATGGCATTGAGTAGAGAACTATTAAAATTCAGTAAGAACAAATCAAATGCTTCAGTTTGAAAATGAGCACAAGATCTGAGCAGATACCTCAGCAAAGAAGATATGCAGATGGTAATATGAGATTATCGACATCATATGTCAAAAGAGAATTGGAATTTAAGTAACAATGAACCATTACCATATAACTATTCAAATGACTAAAATCCAAAATGTCTATAGCACCAAAATCTGTCCAGGAGTTGGAAAAACAAGATCTCTAATTCTTTACTGGGGACAGTGCTAAATGGTGTGACCACTTTGGAAAACTGTCAATTTCTTGCCTACTAAACCTACTGTTAACTTATGGTCTAGAAATACCTTTCCTTGTATTTGCCAAACTAATTAAAAACTTGTGTCTACTGAAAACTCTAAACACCAATACCCAAACTTGGAAGCAAGCAAGATGTCCTTCAGCAAATAAACAAAATGCAGTACACCTACATACTGGTAACTTATTCAGTGATGGAAACAACCCTGAATGCTGCTGGATGAAAGAAGGCAATAGGAAACGGCTGTATATTCCATGATTCCAACTCTGTTGCATTTTAAGAGAGGCCAAGTGATGGGCACAGTGAAAGTGCCCGTGGTTACCAGGGCTGGCAGGAAGGAAGTAGGTGTGCACAGATGGAGCACAGGAAGTATATAAGGTAGTGAAACCATTCTGTGTTGTATTGTCATGCTGGGTACATGTTCTAGTATATTTGTCAAGATTCACAGAACGCATGACTCAACCTTAATGTAAGCTGCTGTGAGCTTTCCTTAATGACAATGAGACATTATCAGCTCATTATTTATAACAAATGTTCTACACTAATGAGTGTCTTTAGTACCAGGTAGAACCAGGTGGGGTAGGAAGGTGCTAAGGGATGACAACATATAGAGAAATGCTAGCTTTTGATCAATTTTCCATAAACTCAAACAGCTTTTTAAAAATTAAGTATTTTAAGTTTTTTAAATGAAGTAAAAATAGATTGGATTTTGTGAGCTCCAAACGTATTTCTAAAAAACCCAAATGTTCCACATAGTTCCACTTACACAAGCAGGATCAAAACATACAATGAATATTTAAACGTTTCGAAAAATAACTGCAGCGAAAGACAAAGTATCATTAATCTCCCTCAAACGCTTTTTCTCACTCTGAACACACTCATCCCACCATGCTGCCCACTTTCTGAAGCAATTCTGGAGTCCTCTTTCCTGAGGGCCTAGAGTTGCACTGTTGGGGCTACCTCAATTCCTGAATCAGCTGAAGACATTGACCTTCTGTCTTAGCTACTTTTCTCATTGCTGAGACAAAATACCCAACACCAAGTTAAGGGAGAATAGATTTATCATAGCTTGCAGTGTGTAGAGGTTTTAGTTCATAGTCAGCTGGCTCCAAGACATCGTGGTATGACAGAGGGCCCTCACAGAGGAGAAAGAGTCCAGGGCAAGCGAGCAGGAGACGGCAGCGCTGCAAGCAGCAGCAGCAGCCTGCCTCTGCCTCTTATCCTCTCCATGCTACTCACCTTTTGGGTGGTGCGACCCCCACCCAGGGTGAAAGGCTGCCCTCACCCATGGGGGGCCTTCCCACTGTCCACACCCAGCAGTACGCCAGCCCTGTCAAATGGACTAATTTAGTAATCACATACCCTTAATCCCAGCATCACACACTCTAGATCCAGCCACCACTGGAAAGTGCCTCCTATGGCTGCCTGAGGCTTTGGAGGGTCTAGAGAGAAGCCATAACACTTTCCATAGGCTCTGGCTCTGAGGAAGAGCCAGAATTCCCACTGTGTCAGATCTATGAGGAAAGTGGATGAAGATACAGCATACTGTTTTCATCTGACTGAAATTGCTGCAAACATTTTGAATTGCTCCAAGACATTGAGGCAGTCGGGAAAAGACACAAAAGAGGACTTTCAGAGCTTTCAGAAGTGGCAGAAAAGATGAGATAAAGTGTATTTGAAGAGGGAAAGTATTTTGAGGGGTATTAATAGCAATGTGCTTTTTACACATTGTTGAAATAATGTTTTAGTTGAAACACTTACCATAGTTTTGGATCACATATCCTACTTTCTTCAATAGACAATACTTTCTCTACAGACTTTCTGAATAAATCCTGTATGGAATGAATCAAGGAGGTGTCCCTTTGTCACCAGATCCTGGATGAGAAACCTACCCTTGAAACTTGAAAATGTGGTCTTGGAAGAATTGAAGTGAATATGTACTACTTTACATGGTACTACTTGAAAATGTGAGTTAAAAGTTAAAATTCAAATTTTGAGATAGCACCAATTCATGCATTCTATCTAGGAGAGTAAGAAAAAGTCCTCCATTGAATTTAACTACAGTTGTATAATTCTGAAGCTAAATCAAACCTGTTCAATGACTCTGTGGCTATAAACATGGCACAAGATTTGATAAGAAAATATTATTTCTGCTTCTTTTTTTAAAAAATTATGTTTTAGAAGAATCCACTTTTATTAATGTTAAAATTGGATCCAAAATAATTTTCTCCTGTGAACTTCTGTGTCTAATTAAAGTGTGGAAATTTCTCTTGAGTTAATTAACTGGCTCTGGTTGAATTTCCTTAATTGTGGATTTTCTCACTGATGAGAAGCGTAGGAAGAAGACTTCTATTGCACTGAATAACGCATTCGGTACCAATATTTTTCTATCTTATAGTGAAATCACATGGTTTGCATTTGAGGAATTCAGAATGTATTATTTCAAAGGGTCTCCTTTGTGTCAATTTTAAGTCCAGGCTTAGCTGCCGCAGGAAGAGTTTTCAGGGTGTCTGTTCTCCTTATGTAACTCTGCATGAATTCCTGGCCTGCTGGCTTCTGCTCTTCTTAGGCACCACTGGAACTTGGCTCTTCAGATCCTAAGTGCCTGCAGGGCTGTTTTTACATACTTTTGCAGCTCAAGTGTCTATCACAGTATGTGTTTAATAAATATATGTCGTTGAGAAGAGCAGTATTCATAGCTTTGGACTCTGAGAAATTATATCCCCAAAGTATTTTAAGTGATGATGTACGCACTTAGAGAAGCGATTCTCCTGGTTCCCCAAGGAGTCCTGGCACCTTGACGGCATTGTCAGGCTAAGAACTAGTGCATTACAATGAAGCTGAGTTTTCTGTCATATTAATGTGTATGATTAAGAACCTCAGAGATGCCATACAGCATTCCAAGAATCTCTCTTTAGAACTGAAATCTCATATTCAACCTATTTTTATGCTGATGATGATATGAAAATGAGTTCTCATTTATTAGTGATTGCTAAGAACCTGACAACACATTGCTATATTTAGTGTGTGCTATCATATTAGAATCTCTATGTAAAAGTTGCTTTTACCATATGTATTTATAAAATCTTGACATACAATATATATTATCCAGGTCAATTTTTATCACCTTTCCCCTCACACTTCCTTTACTCCTTCCTGCCTCTGCTTCCCATCTCCATAATGCCTACTTCCTTGTTTCCAACATTCTCAGCTTTATTTTGTTCTTTAGATTATTTATTTTTGTTCATCATATAAGAAAAATCATGTGGTATTTAACTTTCTGCATCTGATTTATTTCACTAAATACTATAGTCTCAGGATCCAGGCATATTTCTATAGATGATGCAAATTTTTCTTTCTTTATAGGTGAGTAGTGCTCCATTGTGTGTATATACATTTTCTTTATGCATTTCTCTGTTTATCAGTATCTAGGCTCTTTCCTTTATTTAGCTATAAATTGAGAGTTTTGCTGCTATAAACACGGACATGCATGTATCATTGTAATGTCATGCTTTTAATTTTTTTTGCAAAAATACACAGAGCAAGTATAGCTGAGTCAAATGGAACTTCTATTTTACTTTTATGAGAAATCTTCACACTAATCTTCAGTGACTGTACTAATTTGCATTTCTACTGACAATATAGAAGGGTTCCTTTTACTCCACGTACTGTCCAGCACTTGTTTTGAATTTTCCTGACACAGCCATTCTTTCTGGAGTAAGGTGGAAGCCCAGTGTCATTTGGTTTGGGTTACCCTAATGGCCAAAGATGCTGAGCACTTTTTAATGTGCTTATTGCCATTTGTACCTTGGGGAAACGTCTGTTCTTTTCAGCTGCCCATTGCTTTGACTGGACCTTTTGTTTGGGGGGGCTACTTTTTAGTTTTTTATATATTCTGGATATTAGTGCCACACTGGAGGAGTGGATAATTGTCAGAGGAATGGTTTCTCATTCTAGAGGTTGTCTCTTCACTTTGTTAATTTTTCCCTTTCTCTCCCTTGAATAAAATCCAAACCCAATGCCGTGATCTCCTAGACCCTCACCAATCTCCCTTCCTGCCTTTACCTCCTTACTTTCCCAAGTTCAGCTAAGTGTCCTTTACAGTTTTTGTTCGGCTGCCCCTCCAAAGCCTCAGGCACTCGGCTATAGGGCTTCTGGAATATAATTGGGATATGTTTAGTTTTGGGGGTTTGGAGGCTGCTCGGAAGAGGTGGGTCATTGGAAGGTTTGATCTCCCATCCAGCTTGTCCCTCTTTTCTGTGCTTCCTGGTTACTCTGGTTACCAAGCAGCTTTCTCCTGCAACACACTGGTGCCACCATTCTATTTCTTCCTTGGAGCCATCTATGGAAGTTTTTGTCTTAGTTTTTGTTTTTGTTTTGGGAATGGGAATCGAACTTAGGACCTCATGCTTGCCAGGCAGGCACTGTGCCCCTGAGCTATATCCCCAGCCCTTATGGATGAAACCTCTAAAAACTGGGAGCTAACTTCGCAGCTGTTGGGTGCTGTGCCCTAACAATGAGAAAATGGCTGAGGCAGTCTCCTTTTTAAACGTTTTCAGCAGTTATTTAGGGTTCTTCCTAACTTTGGCGCCTTTGCACACCTGTGTACTTCAGAGCTAAAAATCGTTTCCCTTCCCTCTTTACTGTTCACCTCTGACTGGGTGCCAGCCCCAGTTCACCACCCACTTCTCTGAGGACTCCTCCAGCTCCTTCTCACATCGAAATCCGGTCCTTCTTACCGGCCCCTCACACGAGACCTATTTTTTTCTTCCACTATAGCTCATTAAAATGAGAAGCATAGCGAGACCTTGTGTAAAATAAAATAAAATAAAATAAAATAAAAAAGAGCTGGGAATATAGCTCAGTGTGAAGGCTCTGGGTTCAATTCCCAGTCCAAAATAAAATAAGATAAAGGAAAGAAAAAGGCTACTGTAAGCCCAGTTGACCCCACTCCTCAATAGGGCGCGTGCAGTCAGGGATAGCACTGTAGAACCAGAAGTCAAGTAGAGACCCGGAAGCAGACCCCTGGGTGAGTTACAGAGGGCTCACCCGTGATGTGTAACCTCCGTCTAGCCTGGCTGAGAAATCCACGAGATGTTTTGAAACTATGGCTCTTCAGTTTTGCTGGAGACATTTCTGCTGATGGAAATGACCAAGCCCTTACTTAGTCAAAGAAAACAGAAGAAAAAATTAAAACTTTTAGAGAAAGCTGATTTCGAGTTGGAGACAGGAGAGAAAGTCAGTCTGGCTGAAGAAGAGGGTAGCGAAGGCAGCCTTCACGAGAGAAAACACGTAAATACAAGCCGGAAGGAGTAAGGAGAGCCTTTTCAAAAGGTTGGGGCAACAAGAGAGAGCCTGGGGGGGGGCGGGGAGCAGATGGGGAAAAGAGGAATGAAAGCCGGAAATGATGAAGATACAGAACTATTGCAAGAACTGAGAGAATCAAGGAGAGGAGAGGTAAGGGGTTAAAAAGCAGATGTATTATATACACATACAAACTCTGCACAAGAAATGTAATCTATGTGCTGCAAACATGTACTAATAAAAAAGAAGAAGAAGAACCAAGGCCAACCGGAGGCTGGCAACCTGTGTGCCATGCAGCAGACCAGGGAGGCCGAGACGCCCCCGGAAGGGGCCCAGAGGAGGGGCAGAGGCTGCGCCTGCGCAGTAGGCGGAAGCGGGGAGGGGCGGAAGATCGGACTTCCAAAATGCAAGCAGAAGCGCGGGGCTCTCCCAGGGAAGGAGAGATGGCCACTTGGTTCAGGTGTTGGAGGCTTCAGGGCAGGAAGGCCCAGGCTGGAAGCCCTGACCTCTACAAGCTGTCCAGTCAGAAGACAGTGGTCTGGGGAAGGAAGAAGAGAGCGGTGTGGAATTTGGCAGTGCAAGGAGATCTGAGGCGCAGAGGCCCGCGTCCCCAGCTGAGGGGAGGTGGACCCTCGGCGCTTTGGGGAAATGCTGAGCGCCGGACTGACCTGCTGAGGGCCCGCAGCCCTTCCTCCCAGAACCCTTGTCTTTAGAGGAGTGGAGAGTGCTGCCGCCGCCTGTCCTTCCAGTCCTGCCGTCGCTCCGAACAAAACACCTGTGCAGCGCCACAGAAGCCGCCTGTGGGCGACACAGGAACGTGACCGACGTGATCTCGGAGCCAGCTGGGCCACCCTGGTCAGCCCCGGGCCTCAGAGTGGCTTCCAGCCCAAGCGGACCAGAGGCCCCTCCAGGGTGCTGAAGGCGCCCACCAGCCCACCTGCCAGCGAAGGCCCAAGCCCGGGTTTCTGAGAGTAGCACAGTCCGCTGCCAAGACAGCTTTTGTACAGAGTATTCTATAGATTATCCCTAAAACACTTGCACTTGTATATCTAGTATATCTTTGTACTGAAAGGCTGTCCTTCTTCACTAACCCATAGCTCAAGTAGGCAAGAACGCCCTCATTTGTAAAAGGCACTTAGTATTTTATGAGTGGGTTATTATATCAAACAGGAATTAGAATTATGGAAAATGTACTTCATAAAATACATTTGGCGGGGGGTACCGGGAATCAAACTCAGGACCTTGCACTTGCCTGGCAGGTGCTGTGCTGCTGAGCTGTATCCTTGGCCCATAAAATACAATCTTACTGGATCTCATTTTAAAGTAATGTTGTCCAAAATGTATATTTGGAAAAAGGGTATGTGTCTAGTTTCAATAAACTTTTTTGGTATAACTTACAGAAACAATTATAAAAAACATTTTATCACTTTTTTTTTTTGGCAGTACTGGGGATCGAACTCAGGACCCTGCGCTTGCTAGGCAGACGCTTATTCCACTGAGCTATATCCCCAGCCCCCATAAAAAACATTTAAAGTCATTTTTTCTCATAGAATTACAAGCCATCTTTTAAGAAACATTCCTTTGATATTACCACACAGGAAGTTGAAGACAGTATTCAAAATAGAAGATATGAAATAATTCACAACATCAAGCTTGAAAAAAGGCAAGTATTCTTACAGATCCATTTACCACAAGTCTCTTTTTTAAAAATGGTTAACCAGTTCCACAGAACCTTCTACTCTCAGGTCTCCAGTTTTTAAAAGGTTCCACAGTGCTTATTACAGCACTCATTTTTCAATTTATTATATATAACTGTGAGTTGATGCTTTGCTTTTCATTTCTTATCTTCCCAAATAGATTTAATGCTGCTTCTAGAGAGTAGAGGGTGTTTCTTACATTTAAAAAATAAACTATCCTCATTGCAGTACAGAGCACTTGGATTGCATAAATATTTGTTAAATAAATTGATTGCCAATTATTTTATTGAGCCAAGGGGTCAAAATGTAATAACCAGCTGAAAGTTTTGATCTTGATGCCTCTACAGGGAGTAGGACATAATTGCAGAAAGGTCCATGGCATTTGCCCAGTGGGTCACTTAAAGAATTCTCCGGAGGACTTGATAGTTATTAAACAATCATGTGCCAGAGTTCTAAGAGATATTCACCTTATTTTTGTACTCCCAGCAGCGTGATGGAATGAACATTATGGTTATTATTCTACAGTTAGAGAAACTAAACCCAAGTTAAATTTTTAAAAAATATATTTTTAGGGTTCATGCTTAATGTTGTACACTCTACTGCTTTTGACAAATGTGAAATGATGTGTACTCACCAATAAAATGTTATACAGAGTAGTTTCACTATCTTAAAAATCTTCTATTAAATACTTTTCATCCCTCTTCATTTCTTAACTCTTGGGAACTACTGATCCTTTTAGAGTCTCTGTAGTTTTCCCTTTTCCAGAATGTCACATAGTTGGAATCATATAGTGTGTAACCATTTCAGGTTTGTTTCTTTTACTTCCCCATGTCTTTTCATGACTGGATAGATCATTTGTTTTCAGTGACTAATACTCCATTGTTAGGTCACCACATTTATCCATTGGCCTACTGAAGGACACACTGGGTGCTTCATAGTTTTCACAGTTGTGAATATTACTCTTGTAAACATTCATTTGTAGGTTGATAGTCCAAACGTATGAAAACCATTTCAGTGTCCATAGGATAAGGGAAATATTTTGTACCTATATACAATAAAATATTTCTCACCTCATTTTTAAAATTTTATTTTAAAGGAAAACAGACAAAAAACAAAAATGATACAAAATTTCAAAACAAGATGATGGGAAATTAACAATGGTTTTTATATTACATATTGTTATCTTCAAAGTAGTTGCTCAGATTACCAGATACAGCTATGCGAGATTGATCAAACAATTAAGCATTAACTGTTCCTTTCAATAAACCGATAGAAATTAGTAATGCAATTGTCTTAGCTATCATATATGTGTATATATATATGTATTTCCCTTCCTTTTCTCTTTTCCCCCAGTTGTTCTTTCCTTTAAAAAAAAAAGATAAACATTAACACTCCCAGAAGAATTGAAATCATCATACCACAGTGATTCATGTGCTATGTTTATAGGGGCAAAATTTGTAATAGGTAAATCTTGTAGATACTCAGATATTCATCAATGAAAGAATGAATAAAAAAGATGGTTTTTTTATATAA
Source organism: Dinomys branickii (assembly GCA_004027595.1). Taxonomy (NCBI): domain Eukaryota; kingdom Metazoa; phylum Chordata; class Mammalia; order Rodentia; family Dinomyidae; genus Dinomys; species Dinomys branickii. Next base: position 74,696 of record PVLD010004202.1, on the reverse strand, counting down.
TGGAGTACTACTCAGCCATAAAAAATGATAAAATAGAGTCTTTCATAAGTAAATGGATGCAACCCGAGACCATGTTCATAAGCGAAATAAATCAGACCCATATGTGTAAACATTGTATTGTCTCGCTGGTGTGAAAATGAACAAGGTAAATAAATCCAAAATGTATAATAGGTATTTTGAATTGGGAAGAAACTATTCAAAAGAAAAGACAAACTATGATGGGGAAAGGGGAAATGAAAGGAAAATAATATATGGACATACAAGATAGTTAAGATTATTATAGAGCTAGTTTCTCTCAGTTCATTAAAAAGAAAGTTTTGTGCTAATATTGTATAGACAAGATATCATGCCTATATCTTCTACTCTGAATTACTAGAAGAACAACAATATGCAATGTATTAACTATTGTAACTGTCTGAATAACCTGTTTTGAAACTTGGTTTCATTGTTGTGTTTATCTTTCCTTTTTTTAACCTTAAAAATGCAGGAATTGGTAACATCATGGATGAGCCTGGGCACTGTTATCTAAGGCACAGAGAGGCAGTACCGCATGATTTCATCTCCATGGAAATCCAAATGAATCAAATTCATAGAAAACAGAGAAGAGGAGACAAGTTACCAGGGGTGAAGCATTGGCCAAACTGTAAAGATTTTCAGGTTTTGGATGAACTCCTATCTGATGACCTAATAAACAGCATGGAGATACAGTTAATAATAATATGTTATATGCTTGAAATTTGCTAAGACCATATATAAGAGTTCAGCTCACAAAGAAAAACTACAGTAGCTCTGTGAAGTTATGCATTTGCAAATTAGCTTAACTGTGGTAATGAGTTCACAATATACATGAATGTCAAAATGTCACATGATGAAAATGGCACATGATAAAAATATAGTTTGTACTTTTCAGTCACATCTCAATAAAGCAGGGGTAGGTAAAGAGGAAAGTAGGACTCAAAAACTGGAAAAATAATTACCTTATTTACTGCATAAACAACATTATTACATTGATAGTTCTTTCAATCTTAGTGTTTTCAGGTAGAAAATAACACTGCCACACACCTTTAAGGAAAGGTTTTTCTTCTAATACAGTAGTAAATCAGAAGAGAGAAATAGCTGTTCCATTGTTCAGATATTTTCAGCACACAGCAGGAAGATAAACTTATGCTAAACTAGTGGACCAAAATGGTGATTTTTGAGTGCACAAATAAGTGCCCTAATAAAATTGCCATTCATATACATATATGTATATATGTGAATATATGAATAAATAAATATATGGTAAAATTCCCAAAAAGTGCAAGTCTCTGGTAGTGTTGTGGCAAATGTGCTGATTTAATTGAGTCACCCACAGAGGCCAGATGAAGAGACAAGTTCACTTGCCAGTGATGGGCACCCAGTACCTGACAGCACCGACCCTGAAGGGCAGGAGGGGAGAACAGCGTTCTAGTTCCAGGTCTAGTTCTGGGACTAGGGGGTGATTAGTTATTTTTCTGATATGATTTAGTGCAGCTACAGAAAAACTACTACAAAACATGGGCTTAGCTTGTGACAGGAACAAAGGTGTTTGACATTTTATGTAGGGAATAAACTGTCTTATGACAAAGCATGGGACATGGGACGATATTGAGTTAGGTAACTCACAAAAAACAATGAAACAGAAACTTGAGCTCTAAGTGGTGCCTGAGTACCACGTGGCATTGGTTTGGTTCTTTGTCCCGCTTCAGTAGTAGCGAGGGAATACTTAAGGGAATCCGAGGCACAAATCAATTAAGAAACACAATTTTGGGGGTCTGATCAGAGTTGCAACTCAGGACACAAATTTCAGGTAGGCTGAGGCACGCTCCAGAGTCTTACAGATATCAGACCAGTTTTACAGGCACAACTGCAAGTGGGGAGGGGCGTGACAGCAGCTATTTGTCAAGAACAATGAAGGGTGCTGGCAGCAAGAAACGGGTTGAGTAATTTCAAACACATACAGAAAGCAGTTCTCAGAAAAGGAAGGGAGAAAGGACAAAAAGAAAGAAAGTCTTGGGAAAGAGAGGCAGAGGCATCCGGACCTTGGTAGCTCTCTGTAGGACTGGCACATTCTGCTTTAACGACCACAGGAGCCATAGGATAGAGCAAATTTTGCCCCTGTGGAGTTGCAGTATATGCTACGAGAAGGATGTGTGTGGCTCACAGCATCAGAAATTTGTTTTGAGGTAGATGTCACTGATGCCTGTGTAGTTTTTTGGGGTGATGCAATTTGCTTTTATCTGTTTAATTTTAAGTTTTCCTATTAATACAGCCATCTCTGTACATGCCAACATGTTAGGATCATGGGAGAGGACTTTTTTGTACTAAAAAACTATCTCCAAAATTTATTTGGTAAATAGTCTACCTGAGTTTTAATGTGAGAGTACAGAATGGTTTTCTTACTTTTTTCAAAAATTATGAGGAGTTTTAAATGTCACTTCACTCTGGACATCCATTATTATTGGGAATAGGGATGTGGGTGCCATTCTTTGGACTCTGCGTGAGTTCTTGTCAGTTCCTTCGAGCACACACAGAGACCATGATGGTCCTTCAGATGTCACCTCCACAACCTGAAAAAATGCTACAACTCAGTAAGGTGTGCTTGACTAACATTTGTGGGTCTTTTTTGAAAATTTTCTTTTTCTTTAAAAAGTCTTGGTTACTTTGAACTTCTAAGAATTGGCATGGTTTTATAAGACTTCTTTTAAGATACCCTGAGGTGCTAGAATGTGACATTTTGATAGTTTTTTTGGAACTTTGAACTGGCGGTAAACAGTAGATGAAGTAAATGAAGTTGAAGCCGCCGAATGGATCTATTGACCACAGAGCTCAGTGTCTGAGCCCAAAGGAAGCAGGCACACTGTGGTCCATAGCTCCTTCCCTCCCCACTTCCGGAGGACCTCACCACAGCCGTTCCCCACGGTGTGTTCTAAGGGATGATAGTCTATGAGATGTCCGTTACCAAAGTGACTGCAGGTCGGACCAGTTAGGAAATGTTAGATCTGCCCTGGAGGTTACTCCTCAGACTTAATAGCAGAGAACTGTCTTTGTTTTGTGGCACCTGATGTTTCTGAAATTTACACCATAGATCCTCCATCCCTGCCCCATCCACAGGGAAAAATCTAATTTTTTTTTTCAAACCTCAGAGCCCAAGGAGCACATCATGTAAAAATTTCTCACATAAACTTTAACTTGAGAATGATAACACAAACAACCAAAGTCAAACAAGCAAAAAATAAGGATAGTAAAGGGTTATAACAATAGCTCACGTTTCATTTATAGAGCTCAATGATTTGCATGGCTTCCTGCTCATATGTGCTTAATTTTCTTTGGAAAGCTAAGTCCCCAAATGTGCAAGAACATACAAGTTATTCTAAGTAAGCTTACTTTGACCCCTTATTAAGAACTGTGTGGCCATTGTAAAAACAAAGCTGTGAAATTCCGTGGGTTTCCGTGTATATTTTGACATAGACATAGATGGGTATGGGTGTCATGCTCTGTGACGTTCACAAAAGCAAAAAGGGATCTGAGCTGTCCAGGACTAGTTTCTTCCCAGGTGTCAATTCTCCTAGCTCCAATTTGTTCGAATCAAGCTTTGACAGGTTTCTGTGCTGGGTGAAAGCCATCACGGCCAGCACCACCTGAGTGGAACGAGTCAGCAAGACCTCAAGGCTGTCCTCGAGCCTCCTCATTTCCAAGCAACACACAGGAGGACCTGAGCCTTCACACCCATCCACTCCCCCTCCATGGCATCTGGCAGGATCTGCACCTCCAGACAGGCGCAGAGAGCGGCATTTGTGCCAGCGGGGACTCACAAAGAGAAGCCAGGAGACGCAGGAGATGCTGCCTCCGAGGGGATGGCTCCGAATGCCTGTCATGAATGCATCTCTGAAAAGGTCAACAATGACTTTACTTAAATTCGTGTAATTGGACAATTAATCTATCAGAAGGGAGAAAAGCAGGTAGAAGTCAAGGAGTGCACGACAAATGTGTTAAGCAGTGGTGTTGGAATATCTGAGTAAATGAGCAGCTCACAGAACCAGGTGGAGAAACAGCTTGGTCTGATCACAGTGGCTGAGTGCCTGGGCCAGCAGCCCTGAGGTCGGAGGCATGCCTGCGCATTGTCATGTGCTCTCTTTCAGAGCTATCATTCAAGTTAGATGATCTTATCTCCTTGCACCACAGACAGGGAAGTTCTAGAAATTCATTAAGTGGATGGTATGCAATAAAGAGAAGATGAAGGGGCAAGAAGAGGAGGAGAAGTTGCTTTTCCTTCTGGTCATAAAGCAACAGCAGAACACCCTGGCCTAATGTCTGCATGATGTAACCTGAAGAGAAACAGCGCTTCCTTTGGGGCTTATTCTTGAGAGAGGAGTTTCTCCCTGGAAGCTCTTCTTCACAACTTATTGTACTGATTGTGGTCTCATGTCCTGGGCCAGGACGTGCAAAGCTGGGGGTTTGTGCTTTTGTAAAAGTGCATGGTCACTGCCGGCAAGCAGAGGTCATGGGAACAAAACCACGGTGCTGTCAGGAAAGAAGGAGGAAGGAACAGATTCCCCCTTGCACTATGGTTTTTATTTAAAGAAGTCTTTATTGTGCAGCACCAGTGTTTATATTTCTTGGCACTTACCTCCCCCTGCTTGGGAGAGGCTCTTCTGTATGTAGCCTTCCTTGGTGTGCTGTAGGGCACCGCCACCCACCGCAGCATCTTTGCTTTTTAGGACCAAATGTGAGCTGCATGTTCAGGTGGGGCAGGGCAGGGCAGAGCAGCAATCTGGGTGATTTGGGATGGTGCAGGCTGCTTGGAAAGTAACTCTGCCCTTGGCCTGGTCTTGCCCGGATGATAACGCCTTTGCAGTGCTTGCTGCCTGCTCTGGGCACTTGCAGAAACCACCCCTCACCGTTCTCAGCTGACAGGGTTGCCTTCTGTGACCCCATGCTCAGCTGAGAGGACTGGCATGTAATGCACGAATCTTCACAGAACCCCACCACCCTGGCTGCAGTAGTTGGCTTAGGCTGAGCCCAGAAACCATGCTCTGCCTAAAAAGTCAGCCTGAGACCACCACCCACTGTCCTTGGTTACCTGGCTGTACTGGGCCCGGAGCACCGTCACTGGACTGGGAGATCTGTGGCATGAACCCAGGGCAGGGGCCAATACAACCATCAGTTGAGGCAAAGAGGATCTGTGAGCCTGAGAACACCACCTGGGCATCTGGGCACCTGGGCACCTGGGCACCTGGGCATGCCTGAAACTGACCTTGTAGGTGTTTCCATTGTAGGGCTCAGTGTGCTATCTTTCTTTGTCTGCCACATCCTAAGCGTGTCCCCTTTCCACTGCTACCCTTTGGAAGTAAATGTTTCATTCTAAACATCCCTGTACTTACCTGTTGCCATGTCTTCTCTGTTCTTATCCTCTGCATAGTTTTGTTCCCTACCAAAACACTTACAAACAATAACAAAGAGGCAAACACTGCCTTCTCCAGGGAGCCCTGCTGGATTTTCTTTGTGAGGAATAACCTTCCTTGCCTTTCAGTTTCCATGAGCTTTCACTTACTAACCTCTCACTTTTCATGAGCTTTTTAATTTTTGAGGCAGTACTGATCTTTATTATATATGGTATCTTTATTATATGGTATCTGGTGAATTTAGAACCCCAGAAGCATCTTATTTATATGTTACCTGAAATTAGTAGACTAAATGAATGATCAAATAAATAAACCTAACCAAACGTTCTTACATAACAGCCCGTCTCCTTTGTATTTTAAATTTTTAAATAAGGCTTAATCTTCATTTTAAAACTAATGAAGTTTCAGAGACTTACTTTCAGGTAAAATAGCTAGATGAATCCAAGTTTAGAAAATTATGAGCTTCTAACTTGTAATATTATGATAAAACTCCTTTTGGCTTTGGCACTGACGTGGCTTTTACATGACTTCCCGTGCTCCCTGGGGAAACACACTGCCAGGGTGGTTTCTAAAGGGAAGAAGACCCACGCCAGTCACCCTGAGCAGCCACATGGCAAAGACTGGAGGTGGCACAAAGGGTGACCAAGAGTAGGTGGTGACCTGTAACCCAGATGAAAAACACCAGGAGACACATAGGTGATGAGTACATGCCAGGGTCGGAGCGGGTAAAGCATAAGCTACCAATACTGTGTTCACACTTAGAAACTGGTCAGTTGGCGAGGTCTCGCACCCAGTGTTTTTACCATAATAAAGTAAAATTTAAAAGAATAACCAAATCACACATCCCCCGCAAAAAGAAACCTGTTTCATAGAACTCTGTGCTTTATACATTCTCCCTAAAACACCAGGCACTGCCTAGTGACATTTGAGATTTTATATATATAATTTCAAATTAGAAGCCAAAGAGAAAAGCAAGAAGCAGAAAAACCTAGACACGTCTGAAACCTCCAAATGTAACTTGTAAACTAGTTTTTCTCTTACTTTATATTCAAAAAAGTATTTAAAAATTCCACTGATGCCTTTTCAATATTACAGGGTCCTTAATTTTGTCCAAATATCTGTTGTATCTCTTAAAATAATCCTAGGAATGCTAGGCTTTGCTATGTCCTTCATTTTAATGCTGAGGAAACTGACACACATGGGTGCTGTCATTTCTGAGCATCAATTGTCTAAAAGAACCAGGATTGTCCAAGAAGAAAGTTGCCATGCCCTGGCTTCCATCTCAGAGCAAGTGTGCAGAATACGGTATGTGTCTAATACATACTTCTCATGTGATTCTTGAGATCCTCAGAATAGGAAGTGTAGGGGTCAGTGTCTACTCCTAACTGAAAACAGAAAAGGTAAAATGGGCAAGAGGGGTGTTGGTGGGCTGCTCAGTGGCTTCTCTAAGAGTCCTTCCAATCCTCCAGTATTAAAGGAGTCTCGTAGCTTCACCTTCTCTTGCTGTTTTTCTTCCTCCACATTTTTTCTCTTTCACTGAGCAGATAGGCACTGCGCTGGAGATTAGGGAAGACAGCCCAGGCTGCACTGTATGAGACAGACTCACTCTTGGAGGAAAATCTTGGACTCTTTCATGAAATCAGGCAGAGAGGAAAGAATGCTCCTGCAAAAGTTCCATGAATTGACAACGCAAAGCATGAAAGGATGGAGACTGCCAGTGTGCGGTGACATCATCTCACTTTTTACACAAGGTGGTGTTTCTTATGGGACCTTTGGAAAAACAAATATTTTGCTGGAATAAGTCAGAACTGTAATCTGTGAGATTTATACCTTGCAGAACACAATGGCACTGAGTTCTGTTGTGCTTCCTGTGTGGATAGATGCTGAATCATCTCTTTTACCCTACCTGACAAGAACTTTTAACACAGCTGTCTACCTGACATTTCAGATTTCTAATTTGCTTTGTGAGAAAAACAAAAACTCTATGACATCCTGGCTGAGCAAACTGTGTAGGAAGAAAGAAATCTGTCTGCTTCCATTTGGGAGAAAGGGCTGAGGATGCTGGTTTAGGACATGAGAAAGAAATAGAAGATGCACAGACCACATAAAGACACAGGGAAGAGGGGACAATAAAGCCAGCACCAGTTCCTGCTGAACACTTACCCTTGGCTCTGGCTGGCTGGTTATTATCCATGTGGGAGATCCATTGTCCAGCTCGGTTGGGACTTCCTTTCAACTCCAGCACCTAGCTCAAAGCTTTCCTCTGCACCAACTGCCAAAAATCCTTGGCTGTCTACACATCATAAAGAACAAAATGAAGATTTGAAAAAAAAAATGCTCGAAGACATCTCTTTTGTGAAGTCTTAACTAAAAAGAGGATCATCCCCCAGGAAAGAGAAGTAATTGCTTTGAGGGGTGCGAAGACTGGTAAAGAGAGGGTAACTGTTGTAATCTAGGAAATAGATGCAATCTCTAAAGTTTATGACTAGCAGGACCTAAGAAAATGGCCAGGTGTCCTACGTGGTCACATGTGAGATAGAAAGACTAGGGAAAGAGGCAGAGTGCTCTTCATGGATACCAGTTGGACAGTGGCCGGTGTGGGTCAATGGCTTTGTGTGCCCACCCCATGCCATCCAGGGCTTCTGTAGGCTTCTTGAGGGGGACCCCCCAGCCCATTCTACCTGTGGCCTGGGGGACTCAGAAGCATAGCTACTCCATGTTTCACATGTTCCCAGCCTTTCACAACATCAAGGGGAAATACATTTTTAGATTAAGGTCTACCTTTCTTATTTCTTTCTTATTTTTCAAAAAATACAAAACATACAAAATGAATGTAATGACACTACCTAGACATCATCACATCTAGCAATCTGATTGATTCATTTTTCATTTCCTCCATTAGTTTTCTAAGAGAACATGAGTTTGCTAAAATCTCTCTCACAGAAGATGGAATTGAAGGTCACCAGGAGCACCAGCACTGCTCTGAACCCTAACAGTGCTCTTTCATGGAGAAGGAGCCACTCGCCATCTTTTGGACCCTCTTTTCCTTCTATTCCCGTTGACCTTGGCAGTCGTGTGTTGGAGTTAGGACTGTACCTGTAACCAGTGTGTCCCTCGGCTCAACGCGGACAGCAGACAAGAAAACAGGTAGCTGTAACCATCAGATACAAAGAGGCAGGTGTAGAAGATGATGAGATGAGGGCAGAAAGGGGGATTCTGAGAAGTGCAGTCTGGGCTGAGTCCAGGCTGCTGCTAGGGTTGGTACTTGAAGCACACTCACTGCCCTGCACTAGCACTGGTGATGACCCATCCTTGGTTTGTTGTGTACACTTTTCTCTGCTGGTGTACTGCGCTTAGTGGAAAGAGTTTCCACTCATTCTGATGTCTCTTCTGAAAGTTTTGTTTTTTAACAAATGCAGTTTAATTTTTAGTAAAATTTTTTCACCAACTTACTTTGGATAGGTAAAAAATATATTTCTTACCATTCATGGCTTCCTCTAACAAAATATGATAGGAAATAATAGCTCAGCGATGTTTCCTTTTTGTTTATTCATTTCTTTCATTTCCTTGACCTCCTGTCTTATTAACTATGCATCCTCCTGATGCTGCATGAGCTATTTGCTCCATACTAAATGGTAAAAGCAAACAACAGAAACACAATAGAACATCACCATTGTCCTGTGTGACCAATGTCTTCCTAGCATCTCAGATAAGTAATTATTCTGTCCCTTTTCATAAATGGGAGAACATGGACACACAAATCACTGGGAATGAGGACATTTAGAATGCTACTGCCTATTCCAACCCATTCTTCTTCCAAATGTTTCCACATCAAATCTAATTTTAGAAGAATTCCAAATCTTTCTTTATTATAATGCTTGCCAGTAAAAACTTCATTCCCACTTAGAGTGGATGGCTGCTACAAAGCATCCACATTCTTTAGTAGAGGCATAAGAAGACATCATGCCCTTGTTTTTTGTAGGTACTAGGGAGGACTGGGCTGGAAACTTGTTGGTAAATTAGGTAGATGCACAGAATTCCATTGACAAAAGGACATATCTGACGAGCATGCATAGGGCTCAAGTCCTAGAGAAGAACATCGAAACAGGAAGGTGGGATGGTCCAGTGCAGTTAATAACATGGGTTGAGAGTATGCTTGTGTTAACAATGGAACAGCATTATGTCTGCCCTCCTGGAATGTGTGACCATGGAGAGAGGAAAGTCCCAGCCCTGTGATAGAGCCTGTTCCCATCTGGTCTTCCACTGTGAACATTCTGGAGAATGACCTTGGAGAAAAGCCAACACCACAAGCACATAGATCCATGCAGGCTACAAAACCCATGACATGAGGACAACTAAAGAAGGCAACACAGCAGGCTCACATGCTGGTGACATGACAGGACCTTCTGCAAACTCCTGAGAGTATGTTTGTTGCTATGATGATCATCATAGCCTATGTGCAGTGTCAGTTGCTGCACTTACAAAAACAAAAAGGGGGATATGCTGGGGACCACAAATTCACAATGGTTTATTTTTCATACTTCTCTAAGGGATAAATGGAGGCTTGGGATTATCAGTATCATCGTTTTGAGATTTCCCATTGTCTCTGTAGGGTTGGGCCATCCTCTCCCAACCCAATAAGACTAAAACTAAGACCACTAAGACTAAAGATCTTCAAGGTAAAATCCTTCTCAGCATAAGATCACCTCTGCCTTAAGGAGTCATCTGATAATCCCCTCCTCAAATCCCCTCCTGGATCAATAAATACTGGAGTTCTGGCTGCCTCATGGCCTTTTGTTTCTCATGAACAACTGGTCATCCTGGATCCCCACTGTACTGCCCAGTACTAACACTAACACTAACACTAACACTAACACCAACACTAACACTATTACTAACAAGGTAGATGCAGTCATTGCTCACATGGGACACAGGGCCCAGCTTGGAGCAGGAAGATTAATTTGAGAGATACATACATATATTTTCATCTGACTCTTTCTCCCACACATCTCATCATGATGCCTGTTCTACTACCTACCCATCTCCAGGTCCTACCTGTGCAAAGTCAGCAGTGTGGTCATCCAGAGTAGAATCTGGCAGTGGTGATGCATTAAGAGCCTCTGGATAGTATCTTATTCCTCATGCTGCAACATGACCCTGCCATGAGACACTGAGTGATAGGAAATCCAGCCCCAGCAGGACTCAGTCTTTCTGGATGGAATGAAAAAATTTGGCAAAACAAATTACATCCTATTGGGTATTAGGAGCTGTCCTGAGTGTTCCACAAGGAGTTGCTGAGAACTCTCTGTCGTGATCTAGGGTCCATATCACTCATGAATGAAGTGAATTACTGATGAGGAGTGTTGTGACTATGGTCACTGCTGTGTCCCCAAGCACCTGGTGATAAGCGTTCTGCTGTTCCCCTAGCAATGCCATGTTGCTTTGGCTTCTCTATTGCTAGGGTGGTTATGGTGGACAGGGTTTGATTTTTCATTTGGCTTTGTTGATTTTATTTTTTCACTCTTTGCACCTTAACTCCCCATTTAGGGTTACATCAGAGAGCTGAGGCCAGTTGCTGGGTCGTTCATCCCAACTCCTCCCTCAGGGAGGGAACTCAGGGCAGAAAACAGGGTCTCAAGACTGGCCCTGCATGCAAGACACTGACTCATCACACAGGTTCTTTATGTGACCTCCCATGGACCATGGTGGCATCCTGGTTCAGAATCCCATGCAGCCATCTCTGAAGCTGAGGGCATCCTAGTAACCAACCTGGGGCCTCTGGGCAAAGACCAGGAGAGAGAGAGTCACCGCCCAGTGCTGCAGGCCTCACCTCTGAGTGCACCCAAACTCCAGGGATTGTCCTAGCTCTGGAGAACAGATGGGGAGATGATTTGCTCTTGTGGGTTCAAGTCAGGTGTAGGCTGAACAGGACCACGGGTGTCTTCTTTGTGTAGAGTAAACAAAATGGAACTTTCAAGGCTAAGATTTTTCCTTTAGAGCCAAGTGGTTTCTCCAAACTTCCAAAGTTGTGGCAGTTCTCCTTCCCCAGTTCTCCTCAATCTGTATGAATGGATGCCAGATGCCAATGGCTCCAGGAGCATGGAGCTGAAGATGCTGGAGGTAGAAACACAAATGTGGCGATCAACTCTCTCTCTGTGCTCCCCTCTGCTCCTTACTATAAAGTAACTTGCCCACCTGCATATGGAGAGATGGTGACCAGGGGCAAACGGGCCAGCTGTCACCCAGAGCTACCTTTTAGTAAACCTTTCTTTCTTTTCACTCAAACAACGTGGTCTCCTTTGATTTGCTCAGGGGTGAGCAAGTGAATCTGAGGTAAGAACCTCTGTGGCCAGTAAGAGCAGGACCTTAGTGTAGTACCCAGACTTTTCAGTCCTAAGGTCTTTGTAATCTTTTAGCCACTCCCAAGTACCTATGTAGGTCATATCTTTCTGATACACCCCATCACCTATTATGATAGTCACACCTTCCTTGACTCTGGGGGTTAAGTTTCTACTTGGATGCCTATACCTTTACAATTCTTATTTCCTTTAAATCCCAGGAACTGTTGCCATTGTGCTGTATCTTGGTCACAGCTGTTTGGACACCTATTGCTCCTATCTTTTGAGTGAACTCATGGATTGTAGTTTGGGCACACATAATTAGCACTTTTTTTCAATGGTAGGGTGATTAATTTTGAAGGAAGTCTGGGCAGAATGAGAGTCAAAATACTTATTTTTGCCTTTTAGAATCTGGACAACAGAGTGGTTAACAGCCTTGATTAGAATCTGGTGTCAAATCATTTACTATCTTCACAAACAAACTGATAGACTTCATGAAATCTAAAGTATCATTGGCCAATCATTAAAACACAAAATGTTCATTCTAATTGCTAAGGTTAAATGCAGACTCTTTGATCTTAGAATTGATAAGAGTACTCAGTTGCTTGATCCTCTTTTCCACCTGGATTCCTCAGAAGTATAGTCCTGTCTGGTCCACACTTATGTTTCTTTTTTTTTTTTTGCGGTACTGGGGATCGAACTCAGGACCCTGCGCTTGCTAGGCAAGCGCTTATTCCACTGAGCTATATCCCCAGCCCACACACCTGTTTCCCATGCCTTCCCAGAATGCTCAGCCTGTGGGAGTGTCACCTGAATGGCTGCAGATGCTGGGGGCCATTTTTCCTGTAACTGAACCTATCTGCTCCTCACAGGCTTAGGCTGGCATCTAATCTGAGCTGGTTGGATCTACACTTCTCCCTGGGATCTCCAGGGAAAAATATATTTTAAAAAAATTTAAACATTTTTGGAATTCATTTTATATTTATAGAAAATATACAAAGTTAGTTCAGAGAGTTCCTGCACAGGTTTCATTCAGTTTGTCCTGTGGTTGACTTCTACCATTTGTCCAAACGAAGAAATTAGCATCAGTACCTTACTATTAATTAAAGTGCAGAGTTCACCATTCTTTCCCCATGAATATCTTCATTTTGTTCCAGAGTCAAATCCAGGGTACTAAGTCCATGCTGGGTTCAGTTGTGTTTTTTTGGTCCCTTTGAGCTGTGACAGTTTCTTAGTTTTTCCTTTTTTTATGACTATTAATTTGCAGTACTGGCTGAATACTCTGTAGAACAGCTCTCAATTTGGATTTGTATAACATTTTGCTCCTGATTGGATTGGAGTAGTACATTGTGGGAAAGAATTGTAAAAATTAGTATCACCCACATTATGATAGGATATCATGAGCAGCATGAACAGGACATCACTGGTAATGTGGATCTGCAACATGAGGTGAAAGATGGCTGTGGAATTTAACTAAGCACTAAGCAAAGAGAGTGTCCACTAATAAGCAAGACCGGTGCAAGGATGCATTGTGTTGGATATTGTTATTGATTTATAAAGATGTATTTAATTCATTATATGTGAAAGTATTGTGGAAGTAAATGAATGGTGATGACTTTCTTCCTAATATGTGAGAATCTGAGATGGCCCATTAAAAATATGTCAGTATCGACTTGGACTCAAAGAGCTGAGAGAATCTGGTTTGATCAGGAACTTGCTGCTTGCTCAGCAGTTGAGCCATGTTTGCATTAGAGACAAGAAAAGCACAGCCGAGTGTGTGAGGTCCTAATCACGCACACTCCTCTCCCTGAGGAAAGGGCCCTCAGCACTGTCTCTGCGAGAAGCAGCTCTGATTCACAAACGCTGCGCTAATCCTTAATGTCCCCTGACTGTCACCTGGAGCAGTTTTGGCCTTAAAGTGCACAGAGGGGGTGGTGGTGAACATTTATGTCTTCAGTACACATCGTGAGTTGATCTGTTAGGACATTTATCTGCAGCCATAAAATGAAATAACTGGAGCAGAGGTGACTTTGAATAATTTTCATTTAATTCTTTATGTTCAATGTTTTTACAATGGAGAAACAGCAGTCCAGATGAGCTTTTAACAGATCTTTAATGAAGCTGTCTTGGTATTTCCTTTTATTGTTAATTTATGAATTTATGAACGAATGGTTTATGAATACATGGTTTCCCATTTCCAATGTAGCTGTGACTTTCCAGCGAACAGTTTGGTCTGAAAGCAGTGTGACAGGGAGGCAGCCAGGTGTCTGTGCCCCTGTCCAAAGGGGGCTTCCTCTCTATGGCAGCGGAAGAGGGCTCAGGAGCCGGGGCCAGTATCCACAAGCGGCAGAGGTATTTGACAGTCGCACAGGCCCCACCAAAGGAATTTGGATGATGACTTTTGCAACATAAAGCAAAGGAGGGAGGGAGAGCTCTCTGCAGGCAGAGGTCCACAAGAGGAAAGTCTGCACCTCACTGCACCATTGCAGGGTCCCCCTCAGCCATTTCTCTACTCTGCAGTCAAGGGACACAAGGCCTACCCCGGAGGCTACTTGCTTCGCCCAGATGCTCCCCTCCCTCTGGAAATGCAGGTGTGTCTCAGCAAGCGTCCGTTCAGAACTGAAGAAGATGAAAACACACAGATGGGAACGTGCTTCAGTAGCAGTCCTCCAAGAGCTTACAGCTCGTCGGGGAAGTACAATCAAGGTGGCACAGAGTAAGGCAGAGCCAAAGAACTAAACCAAAAGGAAAAGAGTAGGGGAAAGGGAGGAGGAATAATCAAGGTGTGGTGCGGAAGACACTCAGGCAGAAGGTTCCAGAAGACAAGAGGGAGGAAGCCCAGGAGGAAGCAGGTTAGAGGATTCTGCATTTGATGCTCTTAACGTAATGCAGTTTGAGAGAAATGGGCCCTGTTGGGCCCTGGGTTGCATTCACCTATTTACAAACAAATATTAGAGGGATTATGTGAATTGCACCGGACTTAAGAATGGGAGAGAAGGAAAACTAGCCAGTTATTTACATAGGTTAGTGGTGGCCCAGGAGAAAAAGACAACAACGCTTCCCCCACCTGTGCAGGTTGGAGGCTATGGGGGGCAGGTTCTGTTAGCAATTGCTTTACTAATGATCACATAGAAAAAAGGACAGAATGGGCTTTTGGGCTACAGAAAATCCCCTTTTCCTGGAGAGGCGGATGGCGGGCTGAGGCCTCAGCTGTCTGGCTCTCATTAGGTGGCTCTAATGAGCGGGCTCACCTTGGAAGAAAGCAGGGTCTGAAAGGAAAAATCACAAACCGGGAGAGGCCGCAGTCTCCCGTCAGCGAATCAAAGCAGCTGCACCCAGAGTGAGGGACAGTCACTTCAAAGCACTTTTTTGCTTCTGCTCATTTCTGATGAACTCAGACCCACAGCAGCAGGCATGCTGTCCCTTCTTGTCCCACGGGGAGCGGGACAGGCCAGGTACCAGGCAGGTAGCTGTCATCTTACCTGGCCAGCACACTGGCCCTCTGCTGCGAGTGGCACTGTGGGAACCTTCCTCCCCACAGGATGGAGAGGAGGGCAGCTCCTGAGTGGGGCCTGGGCGAGCTCTTATGCCAGCCAGATACCAACAGGAAATGGGCTTCTCCGCTCCTGACATCCTCCGCGGTCCTCGCGGGGAGTCTGCCCCAGACAGGATGGGGCCAGAGGGCCGGGCCGTGGCTTCCTGACATGGTCAGGTGGGGGGCAACCCTCCAGGTCTCGTTCTTCTGTGTTCCATGGACGGTCGGGACACTGCCTAAGCTGCAGTTGAGTTTTGTCCCTTGTCACTAGGGTCTGGAAGACAACCTCTGCAGCCGTGCGATTAGGTGGGAAACCTGGTCTTTGGGGTCTCAGTGTGCGGTTCTTCGCGACTGCTCCTCACGCGGTGCAGGCCAGAGAGGCCCGGGCTCACGCCGCTTCTGGGTCACTCTGCCTCGGGGGTGACGCGCGAATCAGAGCTGGGACGTGCAGGGCGCAGAGCTCCTTCCCGTCTTTTTTCTGAGGACGCAGGGGTGGCCCGCGGCTCCGTGGGGTCCCCTCGCGGGTGCCCGCGAAGCTCCCCACGAGGGCGGGAGGAGAGCGGCGGCGCGGCCATGAGGCGGCCTGGGCCTGCGGGCGAGGCAGAGGCCCCAGGGGACTGCCGGGGAGCCGAGCTGGGCCCCTCGCAGGCGGGCAGGAGGGGCGCAGCGCGACCACGCGGCCGCACGGCCGCCGCAGCCAGTGCCCTGCGCACAGCGCGGTCCCGGGGCTCGGGGTGGCGGCGGAGGGGCCTCTCGAGCAGGCCCGCCTGCAGGGGACGCTGTCCCGCCCGGCTGCCGTTGCAGGCGGGTCTCCGGCCGGCCGGCGCGCCCTCTCCTGGCCGCGCTGCGCGCGGGGCGCCGAGCAGTCCCGGGACCGACCCGCGCCTCAAGGTCACGACTGCGAACGCCATCTCTGGGAGACCTGCGGGGCGGACCCGGGCCGTGAAGCTCTGGCAGGGGACCCTGGGCCTCCGCCTTCTTCACGCAGACCTTGAACTTTCTCCGGCAGGTCAGAGTTCGCGCTCCCGACCTGCGGCTGGGGGGGCCAGGCTCCGGGCGGGGCCCAGAGGGGGCGGGGTCCCGGCGGGGCGGGGCCTGGAGGGGCGGGGCTGGCGCGGGAGGGCTTCTCTTCCGGCGCCTGCTCCTTGCGCGTCCCCGCCCCGCGTGGTGGCCGCGGCGCGCAGCCGGGGACGCGGACGGGGACGCGCAGTCCGCACCGCGCAGCGCTGGCCTCGGTGAGTGCGGTCAGGCGATCAGGGGTGCTTGGTATCCGAGGTGCTCCGCGCCCGGGGGGTGTACCGGGGGCCTCGGCAACGGGAGATCGAGTACCGGGGGGCTCGGGGCCGGGGCCTGGCTTCATACTGGGGACTCAGTACTGGGGGTGCTCAGCACCAGGAATGTCCAGTACCAAGGAGGTAGTACTGGGGGGCTTGTACTGGCGGAGACTTGGTATCCGGGGACACAATACCGAAGGGCTCGGTACCTTGGGAGGACTCTGCCGGCGTCGGTGAGGGGTTGGGGGACAGGGCGGGGTCGCCTGCGGGACCGGTGTCTCCGAGGGGTGAGCGCCGCTTCTCTGCCCCGTGCAGACCGGGTGGTTATGAGCTCAGCAAATCCGGGAACCGAGGTCCGGTCCGGGGAGGGTCGAGGCGCGCCCTCTGCACCCCATGCCCTCTGGCCCCCGCGTCCCACACCACGCATCGTCCCTTCCGGGCGACCTGGGACCAGAGGAGGACATGGGGCAGTGGCGGGGCTCCGGGCCCGCAGGGCTCCCCCAGTCCCCGCAGGTGAGGCGCTAGGTTAGTGGCACGAACGGGTGCAGACGTCGTCTATACCCCCAGGGACCTCAGCACCCTGGATAGAGCGAGGAGTGCTTAGGGTCTGGAGCTGGGCCAGGAGGAGGGCGGGGCTTGTCACCTCGCCAACCGCGGTCACTGTATGTGGTCGCCAGAGCCACTTTTTGAGACAGGCTTCACCAGGTGCAGGAGAGGAGGGTGGCTGGACTTGTGCTATCTGCGGGTCTGTACAGAGCCGGGAGCTCGGCCAGTCTGGAGGTGGTGTGGTTACATCAGAGACGGGTGTCCAACCACAGGAGCTTGGGTGGAGGGAAGCTGGAACTTCAGGAGTGTCCAGGGACCTTGCAGGGGACAGGGCCTTCTGGAGGCCAGGGGCCCTCAGACGTGTGACAGCAGCCGACCCAGGGTGTCCTGAGCCATTGAAATAGACTCTTTGGGGGCTGGGGATATAGCTCAGTGGAATAAGCGCTTGCCTAGCAAGCGCAGGGTCCTGAGTTCGATCCCCAGTACCGCAAAAAAAAAAAAAAAATAAATAAATAAAAATTAAAAAAAAAAAAAGAAATAGACTCTTTGGAAAATGCCCTGTGCTCTTCACATCTGTGAGGTGGAAAAATTTGAATTAAGAGGCATTTGTGCCATTATCTGCCTTTACTATGGTTTTTCACTAATTCTCACAGAACATCCCAAAGTAAAGCGCATGGTTCATTCAGCTGCGGATTGCTCTTGCCAGAACGCTGCTGGGGCGACGGTGCGGTGCATGCTTACCTGTGCTGCTGTGCTGTGTGTGGGTCCGGGCGTTGGACAGGGGCAGAGGGCACCTGAACATGTTAGGAGAGGAAGTGCAGGCTGTGCTCTTGCAGCGCCAAGTGGGACACAGGCAGTCCGGCTCCTTGCGCGGAATGTCAGAGCAGAAGCTGTGCAGAGCAGCAGTGCCCAGCCGGGCTGGCTCCTGGTTCCCAGCAGATGCCTTGCTGCACAGTTCTGTGGGAGGCCTGGCCTCTGAGTCCGGCCAGGACAGTGCAGGGAAGGCTCAGGCCCCCTCTCTGCCCTGAGGCAAAATCCCTGAGGAGCAAGGCAGAGCAGAGCAGAGCTGGAATCAATGGCTGATGAGCAGCACCAGAGACAGACGCTTGGTCCCAGCAAGGGAAGTGATTTCATTTTCACTGTCTTGCAGGTGAGGGGTAGAGTTTTACCTGCAGGCTCAGAACAGAAGTCTTTAGCTGGAGATGTTTTGGGGTGTCACAGCTTTGAGGGTGGGGCAGTACTGATGTCTCTGGGGCTAGGCCAGGATTGCGCTGTGCACACTGCACAGGCCCCTGCATGACCCCGGGTCTGCAGCTGTGTTAGGAGACAGGACGCAGACTCCAGTGCCACCCCTTCACCACACCTTTGCATACTCCTTCTGCGTCCATCCTGCAAAGAACAGGTCTTACAATGAGGAGTCCTCTGCAGAACAGCCTCATGTTCACTTGGTTTAGGGAGAGTAAAGAGGTTTTCTCCCAGCAGAACTTCTCAGCTTTTAAACAAGCCCCGAAATACACCAGGAGTTCCTCAAAGACGTGTGTGCGTGAACTGAGCAGACGTTTCGAGGAAAACAAGCTAATACAGCTCTGCAGCACTGCTGTTCACCGAATGTTCTTAATGGAAAAATCTCAATGTGTAAAATCAATTTAATTAAAATGATACGTTCTTCTTTTGATGAGGGGTGAGGGACTGAGTAAGAATTAGGGAAACGTACTTGTTAGACACCCCATATTCCCAAACGCAACCCTAGTATTTGTGGAGACAGCATGGAAAGATAAGAACTCCATATAATATTCATGCATTTGTTTTCCATATTAAATCAATAGCATGACACTGGTAAGAAACAAGAAACCTTTGAGCCTCTAGCACAATCTTTTGCCTATAAAGGGGACAATGGCTTCTGCTCCTAAGTGTAATAGGATCTGAGACTGCCTGACACCACCTGCTGGAACTCAGAGCACCGCTAGGGAAGAGCTTTGTCGCGTCACACCAAAGGCCAGAGATAGTGAAGGGATTTGAGTCTACCCCTCTACTCCCACCCCGCTGGCCAGGGTTGTTACTTGGTTGGCTTCAGAGTTCATTCTGGAAGGTTCATCATTAGGGCTGCTTGCTTCCTCTCTCATTCTAATAATCTTCTCTGCACTTAGGGCAATTAATGTCCCCCAGGTCCCTGCAGAGCAGACGCACACTCCTGCCAGGTCCCTGGAGCACCCAGAGCCTCCCTTCTCCTGTGTGTACAAACACAAGCAGGTCTTCCCGGCTCCAGGTGGAGCTGGAGTTGTGTCCCTCTGGGGAAGAGGCAGCAGGGGAACCCGAGTTTCCAACAAAGGCCACCGTGATTTTCCTTTCCTGTCTTGGTTGGGCTGCTCCCTTCAGCTCCATGTTCAGTCTCGTGGTCTTGCTGTTAGAAAGGCTGCATCTCTTTGCCAAGGGCATAGTGCTAGAGCCCAGGAAATAGCTTCAGTGTGTCTGAGAGAGAATATATTGTGAAAGCTTAAGAAATGGGACGAGAACTAGTGATACCCATGCTTAGAAATTCAGGAGCTTTTGCAGATTCAGCAGGAACAGTGTCTGTTCTAGGCACCGCACTCTGCTTGTGCATTGTGCCCAGTTTGCAAAGCAAAGTTCAGTAGGATCATAGATTTTATATGTGTCTCAGTGTCCATTTGTGAACAGGAATGCAAGATGGGTATTTACTGAATTAAGAGCAGTTGTTCAGCTATATCCTGATCCTTCCAGAGATGACAGAACACAATTATGGAAATGCAGAAGGCAGAAGAACCCTTCGGGGGAAATGCATAGATTTCTATGTAAGGGAGACAGGGAGAAGAAATTTGAGGGGCAAGGGGTCAGGTTGTGTCTGCCTCTGCCTTCCTTGGGGAGCAGTTCTGGGTTTTCTTTGGCATGTGGAAGCAGAAGTGGTTTCCTCCTGCACATACCTGTTGGCTGGTTGTATGTCTCACCACCCTCTGTGAGCCACAGGGCAGCAGGGTGGTGATGCCTTTCGCTGGTGGTCAGGTGAAGCAGGGTTTTACATCTATTCTGTCACACTTTCACACTCTGCCAAGAGAACTGAACAGGGCCGGGAGTATAGCTCAGTGGTACAAGCACCTGCCTGGGAAGTGCAAGATCCTGAGTTCAATTCCTGGTACCAATAAAAAAAAGAAAAGAAAAAAAACCCAGGAGAACTGAACACTGTTGTTTGTTTTGTTTTAGGTGCTAAGTACATGATGGGGCTGCATGTATTCATTAGTAAATTAGTCCGCTGATGAGTTCATGGGGAAATGAGCTGTTGGAGCTGGGGCCTTGTTTGAGCTAGGTCCCATGTGACCTGGAAGGGTGCACTCTTGTCCCAGGTTCCTCCCTTCCCTCTTTGTTTCTCGCACACCATGATCTGAGCAGCTTTCCTCCGCCAGGCCCTTCCACTACGCTGTTTTTACATTGGAGCTGGCTAGCCATAGCCTGAACCAACCCAGTGAAATTATGAGCCAAAGTAAAGCCCTCCTGGAGGTTTTGGGAGTCAGATGTTTTGTCTCAGTGGTAGGAAAGTGACTAATGCACTAGTTCACACCTATACTTCCAATTTTCAGAGTATATTGGGGTATACTTATTGTGTGTCTTAGTTACTTTTCTCAATGTGGAGACAAAGTACTCAACACTCAAAGTTAGAGGAGGAAGGGTTTATTTCAGCTCACAGTTTGTAGAGGTGTCAGTTTATAGTTGGCTGACTCCAAGACAGGGGCATCTCAGGGAGACAGCACAGTGCAAATTAGTGAGCAGCGAGCAACAGCCACCGCAGCAGCAGTAACAGCCTTCTCTCTGTTTCTTACCTTCTGTTCGGGCTACCCACCTTTAAGGCAAGTAACACTCACACCCAGGGCAGGGCACGCTGAATTCTAGCATCACATCCTTAATCCCAGCATCACACACTCTCGCTCCAGCCCCTCTAAAAGCCCCACCTGTGACTGCGTGAGGCTTTGGGGCACGTCAAGCTAGATACAAGCTATGATATGAGTAAGACTGCTCCTTGTGCGTATATAAACAAACTTCGTGCGTTCTTGCATGCCAGTTCTTGTCCCACTTGGAGAGGTAGTGTGAGAGATGAAGATTTTTACAAACATCCTGTATTGTCCTTGCTGAATTAAAGAAATCTGTGGTAAATCTGTGTAAGATTTTACTTTTGTTTGTAAGTGCTTTTTCAACATAACAAGCAAACGGCCTGGAACATCTCCCCAGGTTTCCAGCCTTCCTTATTGTGTGTCTCTCCTCTCTCTGGAATATGCTTGTGTAATGTGGTTTGGATCTGAATCCTGAGCAGAGACGGCTGACAGGGCCTGCACCAGCTGTGTGATTTAACGTTCTCTGTCCTCCTCCTGCTGTCACTGAGCGCACGCTTGAGGGTGCTGAGAGCAGCCTGTTTCATGCGAGGACATGCATCTTGCTTGACCTTGGCAGACCTCAGCCCTCTAGAATGTGAAGCCTTACTTTAGATTGGAACAGAAGTGCTGCAGGCAGCTTGGAAACCAGCCAGTATATTTGGAAAAGACTCACAGTGCATCAGAATACTAACAGGTCATCAACAATGAACACAGCTCAGGCTGGGGTGACCAGGGCTCAGTGGTGGATGCTGGTCACCTCTGTTCTGGTTGTGATTTAGCTGAGGGACTTCATTCCCTCCTCTGTAAGATGAAGATGCATTTCTTCCCTGTGGAGATGTGGTAGGACTGGAGGAAGTATTTTGAAAGGGGTGGCACCCCTGAAAAGGTGGTGGCACTGCTGCTTCTGTGTCTCTCTGGTGCTGGGCTCCGAATGGGGCCCCATGCTGAGCGGAGCAGGGGTCCAGTCTGAAGTCAATCGGTGAGCAAGGAAGGAGGAAGAATCACAGGGTCTCTCACAGTTCAGAGACTGGGCAGCAGCCTGCAGTCCTCTTCGTAGAGGAGGCTGGGGTCCAGGGTCATGGTGCCCAGTGCCATGACCTTCTGCTGAGGCTTCGCCTCTGCCCACTCCTAGTTCACTGTAAGTTATACTTTTCTTCTTACTTCCATGTTTACTTACTCAGATGCAAGTGCGTAGTCAGCTCCAGAACGTCTCTGCTCAGTTATGTGCCAGGTCTTCTACACGCAAAACAGGTCACCAGTTGTTTCCTAACCAAGTCTGGGTACGAGTTCACCCAAGTGATCAGAATGATCACGCATTTTTTTCTTTCTTTGTAATTGGGATTAACATTGGTAGGGATTTACATAAAGAGAACTTTTTTTTAAATGGCACTATAGCTAATATTTAATTAGAATATATTTTTTGATGATCAGAAAATTTTAGATTGGCACTTGTTGATAGTGCTGATAGTTAATTACTTTTAGAATCAGTTCTGTGCTTTTATTGTGGTGTCTTGAAGAGTATCAGATTCAACTAAAATGTAAAAAAAACCTGTTTTTAGGCATAGTCTGTTAGTTGCCAAATATGTTACGTCTGTTTTCCTGGCTGTAGTTTATGGTAACCCCATAATCAATAGGGATAATGAACCCTATAAAATTAGAAACAAGAGCAGATGGAAACTTTGAAAGAACACTTTGCTATCCATCAGGTAAATCTGACTTCAAATCTCCATCTCCAGCACTGAGCTTTGGGCAAAGACTTTCTACCTTTTATGAGTCGTTCCTACTGGGGTGTTAAGACATAGGTAAAAGTCTTAGCATGCCACTGGCACCCTTCATCTCTGTACACTGCTGATTCTTCAGCTACACCCTTGAACGGGGTCCTTCATCCTTGAGTCAGTTAAGATTCTAGAATCCAAGAGCCTGGTGTCCAGGGTCTTGAGGGCCAGTGACTGGCTTCATGGCCATAACTGACCTGAGTCCCAGCGGCTCCTGCCTCAGGAACCAGGCCCTGATCATTACCTTTTCCCATCAATTTCCTGGCTGCGCTTCCTGAGACTTGCCCTCCTCTGCATTAGCAGGCCCTCCCCTTGGGGTGGCAGGGTGGCTGCTGGAGCTCATGGGCCCCATGCTGTCAGGTTCAGATCTATCAGGGGCTTCTCTCCCGACACCTCTGCAGAGGGAAGAGGGTGCTGTGCTCCTTAGGGCCCCTCTGCCAGACTCTCATGTCACTGGTTCCATTGTGGTGAGGAGCCCACAAGTGCCCTGCCCACGGTAGCCAGAACACTGATGAGGGGCCGCGTGGCACTGCATGCCTGCCCCTCTTCGCCCTGTTGGAATTACATTTTCATTTCCCATGGGTCACGGTTAAAACCTAGAGATTTCTTCTTGTGCCATTGATGACTGCATCTGTCTGGTTATTGATCAGTGCTGTCAAGTTTGAAAGCCTGTGAGTACTCGTCCTTCAGCAGACAGCATTAGATCTGTAGGGCAGACAGAGTTTATGTTTTACTACAAGTAATTTGTTAAAGGAAAAGACCAGTACATTGTCCTGCATGAGATACTTGGTTATAGGATTACTGTTTGGTGGAAAGAATGAGAGAGTTGTCATTATGTAAGTTATTATCTAACGCCCAGAGATTTATCCTCGGATCCTGGGCCTTCGCCGGCAGCAGGCCCAGCCTCTGTGCACCACATGACCAAGCAAGTGGGGCTCCTCGGAGGTACCCAGCAGCAGTTCCCAGGGTCTGTCAGCCCGGGCAGCCTGCAGAACATCCTGGAAGCCTCACCTGTTCGGTCTTTATATATTTTTAAAATTCAGTAGCCCTCTGGAGAGCTGTTGTAATGAAGCCTCTCAGGTGCAATCATTTTCCAAGATCAAATGCGGCCTTACATTTTGAGTTAATGTATTAAAGGATTCAGGGTTTGTCTCCCATTTATTTTTAACTCTTTGCATGGTCTCACAGTGACAGGATGTCACCAGCACACATTGCACAGTTAGCAAGAGAACGTTAGCAGCCACGACAGGCAGCTTGACGAAAAATATTTTCTTCTGTTTTCATTTCATCCAAGCGGCTTGGTAACATAAATAAATGCAAGTGCCTTACTGTATTTTCCGATGTTTCAGATTGGGAAAGTAGAATTATGATAGCTTTGTGTTTTTAAAGTTAGCTTTCGGGCGCAGGAGGTGAGAGTGAGCGCGCTGGGGCAGCTGGTTTTCCTGGTGAGGCTGCAGGAGGAGGGAGCGATGGTAAGGTGAGTGCAAAGGGGGGAAGTGCAGACAGCAGTGGGGTAGTCGGTACCTTCATTTTGGAACTTAAATTCTTAAGACGGCCAAGAAGTTAAGGGTGATCTTGACTTAACTAAAGTATCACTGCAGGGAGAGTTTTTCCTGTCAGATTGGAGTCCTCAGGGAGTCTAAGCAGGAAGAGCAGGAAGCCAGGTGAATGAAGGAGGGCTGGTTTTGGGAATCTGAAATAGAAAATACCCAGCCTGGCCGGATGGAATATTCAGTCATCTATTCAGTCATTTATAAAGAGATCATTTTAACAAAGCTTTGTAGGCACAGCTGCTGGTTATTCTCTGGATTAAGAGCTTTGGGTCTCCCTAACAGGCACACATCATGTTTGAGCATTAAATATGGCGGGGAGGTTTGTCTTAGGTTTTGCAGTTCATACTTACTTTTGCTGTCCTTAACATGAATGAGAATAAAAAGGATTTGAGGCTAGATATAGTGGTGCACACACCTGTAATCCTAGCACTCGGGGAGGCTGAGGCAGGAGGATGGCAAATTCAAGTCCAGCCTGGGCAACTTAGTAATTTAGTGAGACCCTGTCTCAAAGAAAATAACTACCTAAATAAATAAATAAATCAGGTGAGGGGTGTCAGTCAGTGCAAAGCCCCTGGGCTCCCTCCTGGTACTGCCAAAAATATAAACAGATAGATAGGTAGGTAGGTAGATAGAGTTCAGGGCTCAGAGCACAGTGAAGAACAGCGCCACTAGTATTTTACATTTTCCATCAGCTTCTTTAGGGCTAGAGCACACAGGCTTGCAAAAACACCACAGATCCGTCAGGTAGCCGTGCACGGAGCAGCTCCAAGGCACTGAGCACAGCCGCCTCAGGGGCCCTTGCTCAGAGCCGGATGTCGGAGGGAGGTAAGCCCTGGAGCAGAGCTGACCTCACACGCAGGGTTGCCCTTTAGTTACCCAGCTAGGTGAGGCGGAAACCTGTTCTGGTAACTTAAGTGGGCTGTGAAAGGAGGTGGTGACCGAGGAGCCCCAGGCTGGGGGGGGGTGCCAGGGCGCTGGGGGCCGGCCCGCCTCTGGGAGGACCAGCTCTGCCTGTCCCTGCACTGCCCTGTCCTGAGGACGCAGGGGCCTGGAGGTGGGGGGACGGCGAGAGACTGGGTGAGAGAACAGCAGTGGGGAACGGTGGCCCCGGGGCATAACCTGTGGTCTGTTGCCGTGCTGCGTGGGACAGTGGCCACCATCCACCACCAGAGCATCCCGGCTGGGAAGAAGCAGCCCCCGTATTACCTGCTTGTCACAGGGAGGACAGCTATACTGCGTCGCTTTTCTAAGACTCCTGCAGCAGGGTGGCTCAGAGCAGCAGCCCTCTGTGCTTTCATTGCCCTGGGGACCGGCAGCCCGGGACGGGGCCAGCAGGGCTGTCCTTGGGCAGGTGTCTGGGTGCGTCCTTCATCTCCTTCCTCTCACTGCCGACCTTGCAGGTGCACAGCCCCCTTGGCTTCCCTTGGGATTCTGGTGAAATTCCTGGAGCCCAGAGTGCAGTGCTGGCTGCAGGGCGGGTCTGGGGCTGGGGCACCTGCTTCACGGTGCCGAGTAGCAGCTTGGCAAGATGTAGGGTCCGAAAGTGGATAGGATGATGGTTGCATCGCGGTGCCGGAGGGATTGCTGCCACTTAAGCACGGTTAACATGGTAAATGTTATGTGTATTTCCAACAAGGAAAAAAAATGTAAGACGTGAACAAGAAGAAACTAGCTAAGTGTTGCAATTCTCACAAGCCGAGGGCTGGCTCCCAGAGTCGCCTAGGGTCAGGCTCGCTGGCTCAGTGCTTAGCAGGAACATGCAGAGCAGAGAGCTGGCCAGGGCCCCACCTTGTCTTCACAAGCATGAGGGACACTCTTCTCCTGGGACAGGCCTCGATCCCACCTGCAGCCCCAGATACTTCGCTTCTGTGCAAATGCCATTTGTGATCATGAGGGCAGGGAGAGCGGCTGCAGCACATGCAGGGCCTGGTCCCCTGGGGAAGGGAGGAGAAGCCAGCCAGTCCGGGTGGACCCAGACACCTGCAGGGGGGTCCCAGACAGAGCTGACCCTGGTATCCATCAGCCAAGGGATAGGTGAACAGTCCCTAGACGCACACATGCATCCATCAGGAGGGACAGAGAATGGTGGTCGAGCCTGCCGCTGTGTCTGGCCACTGGATGCCTGCTGGGGTTTCCTGAGAGCTGTGGCCTTGGCTCTGAGAGGCTCTGAGTGGACCAGGCCTTCCACGGAAAGCAGGACAGCTCCAGAGGCCCAGCACAAGGGGAGAGCAGGAAGCCGGGCTGCTGGACCGTGACTTCCTCAGCAAGGTAAAAACCTCGGTCCTATGTGAGGGATTTAGATCACAAACAAAAACACTACTCATTTATAAGCTGTTCTATTTTTAAAACTTAAAGACTTCCATCAATACATGGGTAACTTTCCCTTACTCTGAACTTCTGTCAAGTTGATTCTAGTTCTTTAAAGTTAAAGACTTCCACAGTTCAACTAATATCCTCCTAAAACGGGAGCACTAATTTACCATTAGAGAGGTAGATGGGATTCACTCAGTACCAGAGCTGGGACAGAGAAAATGACCGTTTCTCGTTTACTAACCTCTACCTCAAATTTAACCTTTTCATTATTTTTGAAGTTGAGTGAAAACCCCAGTGGCATTAGCTCTACAGCTGACTTTAGCACCAATGGAGATCACAGAAAATAACATATCCCTTGACAGCTATTTGCAGTTATCTGGAAAAATCATTTATGCTCCTCACAACTTTGAAAGTATGGATATTATTAGAGCTTTTATGTCAAGTATCAATAAGGAGATGCCTATACTGGGTCAGATTCACCCTTTACAATTCAGCACTGACTTTTCATTGAAGTTGCCGTCTTTTGTTCTTGGAAGCTGTCCTAGGCCTTGATGGAGCCCAAGTCCTGAGCTCCCGTGGCCCTTGCTGGGAACTTCTTTCTGGTCCAGGAAGCTGGGCCTCACAGGATGGTCCCATGCCCGCTGTGCCACCCCCTGGGGAAATGGGACAGAGTAGGGCGTGTGCCTTCAAGACATGTCTCGCCTTGGACCAGCAGGGCCCCCCGTGGGGCCCCTGTGGCCTTGCCGCATGGCCAGGGCCCCGATCTCTGCCACCGCTCTCTCATGGCTTGGGTCACTGGGCGCTTGCTGGGGGACAGGCAGCGGGACATGGATCTGCCCAGTGGGTTCAGGTTCGGGTGTGGAATCAGAGCCAGGCGGGAGAAGTCTTCATCTCACAGTTGGTTTGGTGCCTGGCAGACTGTTTTTATTTTAATGGTCACCTTGCCCCTGGCAAGCTTTCCACTGTCCTACTGCTTTTCTTTTAAACTTCCCTTGTGCTGAGGACCACTAGAGCCATCGTGTGATGCCAGGTAGGGTCTCCTGGGCCCAGGGCCCCACGGACTGGGCATTGCTTCCTGTGTATTTTACATCTGATTCATACCCATCCGAGGGCACACTTTCTGTGCCTCTCAGGACAGCTCAGCGCCATAGCTCCCTGATGGTAAGTCTTGCCTATTTGGGAATAACATCTGCTTTGGTTCAGCTTCTATCACTGACCTCGGTTGTAAGAAACATCACAAAGATCTAGGAATTTCCTGAAGGGACTAAAATGCTCTCACTGTGTTCCAGGAATGCAGATCACACTGAAATCTGCCAAAGCAAACTATATCCTGGCAAAAGTATATTTACATATTTACAAGGAGGAAGCAGCTATTTTAGGCTACCTGAGACTTTTGTATTTTTCCCATTTTGGAGGGAGCTGCCCTCTGACCATCATCTACCACCAGGCCTGCAGGACTCTCCTGCCAGGGTCTGGGTCCAAGCAGGCATTAAGCAGTCTTGGGAAAGGGGTGCTGTCGGAGACAAGCCCGCATGGCCCTGAGCAGGTGGCGCTGTCTGACTAGGGAGGATGGAGGGCCGCCTGGAGGGGTGCAGCCCCTAGAAGCAGCTGCAGTGCGCCGCTCCCCAGATCCCTGGTGCCGGGGGCTGTGGGGAGGAGCCCAGGGTGAAGGTGGAGCACAAGCCAGGGAGGACCATCTGGAGCTTCTGGGAGGCCAGGGATTCTGGTCTTGGCACCAGGGCTGACATGATCGGTGGACTTCCCTTTACTGGCATTTAATCCCCTAGCGCATGGGTGGCACTAAGAAACAAGCGGGCTGCCTACCACTTAAGGAGCAAGGTCTTCTCCTTAAGCGTGGTGGCCTGACCCATGGGCCACAGCACACTGTGACTGTGACAGACTTCCCTGGGGAGCACATGCAAGTGCTGAGCCCAGGGATCCTGATGCCTGCCCTGTCACCTGCCTTTGAGGATGACTGTGACGTGTCCGCTGAAAAGGCTGTTAGCTTGGGCTTCAGTCTTTAAGGAAGGGAAAGCATGAGACACAGTCAAGTGTTTGGTTGCCATAGTTTACCTGTTTAGTTTGACTTTCTTATGAGAAAGGCTAGAGGTATTATTACTGTGACTGAGTGGAAATGACTTGCAAAAAATCCTTCTTAGGGGTAGTAATCTTGGGTATGCACGAACTGAGGAATTTCCCACTTGGTTAGCACATAGAGGCCCTGCACGCTGCTGTGTCCCTGCCCCCCACTGCCCTGTACTCTGAGTTAAAAGTCCTCGCAACGTTTCAGTCATTTGAGTGAGAATGTAAATGCAGTTTTTATTTCATATATTATTTTGAAATGGCAATTTTTCATCCATAAAGTAATTAAGTAGTTCTGCCTCATTATTAGTGTTAACTACCAGGAGGTATTAACTAGTTACCAGCTTATTATATGATTTTCATGGGGAGTCACTCTTTTCATTTTGTTTTATTTTTGTTTTTGTGTTTGAGATAGGGTCTTGCCATGTATCCCAGACTGGCCTCAAACTTGCAGTCCTCCTGTCTCAGCCTCCTGAGTGCTAGAATTCCAGGTGTTCACCTCCTGCCTGGCTCATCAGACTGTAGTTGTGGATATTCTGGGCATTAGCGAGTGTCCTACCTTTCCATGCTGCCAGTGGCAGTCCCTGGGTCCCTATTGCTGGGAACTAAGGTGGTGAGCTCCTTTCTGTACCCAGCTGTTTACTACCCAGTAAGCAGAGAGAGGACTGTCCTGTTGATTTTGCAGGGTAGGGACTCTGAAGCATCCTGCGGACAAGCAGGCACCTCGGTGTGACAAAGTGCCCAGGGCTGTGTTCCTGGGCTTGGCATCGCACACCCAGCAACATGAGAGGGCGCATAGCACCCTAGGCCTGATTTGCTGCAGGTCCTCTTTGCTAGGACCCCACCGTGAGGGCAACTTTTGTCTACACAGCCTCTGCCCTGGGCTCCCGTGCCCTGCAGTCAACTCTTCCCGCCCTGCCATCCAGCCTCTGACTGGGCCGAGGTGACTGTGTGACCTGGCTGGTAACAGGCAGGAGACCCTGGGCCCTTGACAGAAACTAAGAGGAGGCACCTGCGAGGACCATCAAGTCCAGAGCCTCACGGCCTCTGCTCAACCCAATGGGGAGGAGCCCTGTGGATTCCAGGCAGTCCCAGCACACCCACCTATGAGTCTGCACAGCTGCAGCCAGTGGTTGCTGCCCACTTCAGCTGCAGGAACGGTTACTTTCCGCATCCAGTTAAGCTGGTTTGGGTGGGTGCATTCATTTCTTCAGAGAAAAAATTGAGTGCAAGGGCTGCGTGTAAACAGCTGTCCCTGTGTTGAGGTGGCTGCAGGAGGAGAGAGGGCTGAAGGCGTCACCTGCTCAGTGTTAACAAGCTGACTGGCCTACTGCTTGAGTCCGGAAGAGCTTGCAAGAGAGACAAGAGACTGGGAAAGTTTCCCTAATGTTTCCTTTAAGTAGCTTCCATGCAAGTTACACTTGAAGTAGCAGAACCCTGGATCTTCACCCAGAGAGAAGGGAGAGCTGTGGAGCTGCTGCGAATTCCAGAAACAACCCTAAGTGGCGGCTGCCAGCCTCCTGGTTACTGCCTGGCCACTTGAAATCCGTGGAGCTGTTTCTTTGTTATGTATTTGCTTTTAGCAGGAGATGTTCCTATTATTCAGTAAATAAGACATTACAGCCTCAGTAACGGCCTCTAACACGAATAACAAGATTAGAGGAACAAGCAGTAAAATAATAGAATGCAAATTATCTTTTCGATCTCCTTCTTCTAGGAACTCAGCAAAGAGCCACTAGTGTTCTCACTTGGACCCTGAATAGCTAGAGAACAAGAGCCAGTCAGTTTGGATGGGAAAGTCTGCCGCAGCTTGCTGCTGTCTGAATCCTCAGTGTCAGCTCCTTACAGACATTTCCTCTTAGAGAGGAGAAGGTTCAGAGGACAGTGAGGAACGTGAGCATTGCTGGGGTCTTGTGATCCCAGAGTGGAGAGCAGAAACACACATGAGAACCTACAACCCTCCACACAATGATGCTTCTAAGATCCCCCTGCCCTGGGTGCCCAGAACTACAGACAGTGCTCTCCCTGCATGCACTGTGCATACCTGTGATAAAGTATAATTCATAAGTGTTCAACAAGTCACAATAAACACCCAACTGTGACTATTCTGTAACAAAAGTCATGCAAATGTGGGCTCTGCTTATTTCTGGAATTTTGGATTTCATATTTTTAGACCATAGCTGACCACAAGTAACTGAAACTTTAGAAAGCAAACCTGAATCGGAGTCTAGTCTGAAGAAAATGTTTTGGGCAGCTTTTTTTTTTTTCTTGGCAGTACTGGGGATCGAACTCAGGACTTTGATCTTGGCAGGCAGGTGCTTATTCCACTGAGCTATATCCCCAGCCCTGGGTGGCTTGATTTTTGTGATTTCTTCCTGAGAAGATACGTGAGGCATAAAAACTGGAATTGTTCCTGGCTGAAAGGTGGCCAGGGGCGTCCACAGGATCATTAGGACTCATGTGTCTTACTCCAATGCTTGTCCTGTGGCTAACGGTGCATGCTAAGAGGAGTTATAAGATAAGCCCTTTAGCTAAAAATAGGACACGTTTACTAAGCTGGAGAAGATGAGCTGCTCTGGAATTCAGTGACTGGAGAACATCGTCTCCCCGGGCGTCGGCTGAGTAGTCTCCGCATATGCTGTGAAACATTCTGGTGGCCTCACTTCCACCTAGCGGAACCAGGCAGTGAACCCCAACTTCCCACAGAAGTTCCTGTCAGAATACGCCAGGGTGTGGGGCTGGGGATATAGCTCAGTGGAATAAGCGCTTGCCTAGCAAGCGCAGGGTCCTGAGTTCGATCCCCAGTACCGCCAAAAAAAAAAAAAAAAAAAAAAAAAAAAAGAATACGCCAGGGTGTGTATCATCCCTGCTTCCCACCTGACAGGAAGGACAGCCCCTGATTTCGCAGAAAACCCTCCCAGGTTCAGTGGAAACTGTCCAGCAGGAAGGCTCGTGACCCTTGTGCAGATAGACGCTGTACTCCATGAGCCGATTGCTTCGTGAACTGCTGTCTCTGTGACTGTAACAAACAGTCCTGACTTTTGTGTCCAGAGTGGGCTCCCGAGGGAAACTTTGGAAGCGGGCTTGCCTCTTGCGATTTGGTTTGTGTCTCAGTTACTTCTCTTGTCCCTGAGATTCAATACCCGACATCTACAGCTCTAAGGAGGAAAGGTTGCTCTTGGCTTCCGGTGTGTAGAGGTTTCATTCCACAGCTGGCTCCAAGGCAGGGTGGCACGGCAGAGGCAACTTGCTCATGGGATGATGGCTGGATGCAGCAGGCGACCAAGGGAGGAGAGGGAGAAATAGCCCCAGGAAGCGCCCCCATCGAGCACCTCCTCTGAGCAGGCTTCACTGCCCAGCACCACCTTTAGCTGTAGATTCCCGCTGATGACATCGGGGGCTGGTGATGCAGTCACCCCCAGATGTGCCTCCTGTGAACACATGAAGCTTTGGGAGGGCGCTAGGTGTAACATACGACAGGCTGGTATCAGTCACTACTCTTGAAGCTGAGCTGCTGACAGAGTCGAGCCCAGTGGTGGCTTCCCCACCAGCGGGATTGTTCCTGTCTTCCCCAGGAGGTGACTAGATCCCACTTCTGTGTCGCAGAGTCGCCTGCATTTAGAGCTCTGGCTTCTGACAAAGTTCTTCACAGCAGGGGTAGGGGTGGGGGAGGTTGGGTGGGACGTGCAAGGACTGAGGTGCAGCGTGCTCAGTGCAGAGGGCACCACATACCGCAGGAGGGTGCAGCAGGGTCCCTGGGTGTGAGGACTCAGCAAGAGCACCGGCAGGAGATGAAGGGTCTCCCAAAATTTCTCAAAATTTAACAGAGAGATCTGGGCTTGTGGAAGTCAGGTGATGCCTGTGAACATAGGAACCCTGATCTTGGTAGATATTGGTAAATTGCTGCCTGAAAGCCCAAGCATTCATCCCTGCGGTTTGCTACTGGGATCCTAGAGCAGGCAGGCACCGGCTCAGTGCAGAGCCGCGTGAACCTTTGGGGTACAACCTACAGGCCGCAGCAGAGGGAAGGGCTGGTGGTTTCCTGTAGCCTCACATGAGTGAAGATCTGCTCAGAGTTCAGCTAGGAACAGCCCTCTACACATACACACCTCAAATATACAGTTTGCATAGTGCACTTCAGGTAGCTATGTAATGTTTTTATTCTGTGTCTCAGGAATTCCCAACTCATTAATTCACTCATTCTTTCCTTTGGCAAGTGTACTGATAGCTTACTGTTTGTGGGAGAAAAGTCTGTGAATAAACCTAAAGAAGTCCTCACTCCCACACAGTACAGTTGAGTTTATGCAGAGGGTCAGCAGTGCAGCACAGGTTGGAAAAAAACAGGGAAGAAAACCGATTCTAATAACGTGATAGGACATGGCAGATGCAGACAGGGCCATGATCCTAGGCCCTAGATGGACAGAAGCAGGTATCTGAAGAGTGTCTTGCAGCATGTAGAGGGTGGGAAGGGAAGAGAAGCCAGTCGGGCCCTGGGAGGAGCAGGCAGGAGGGGCAGAGGAGCCCCAAGAGAAAGCGAAGTTGCTGGAGAGTGCTGAGTCCTGAAGTCCCTGCGTCCAGGGTCCAGGGAGTGCTTTTGGAAGATTCCTGGGGCCACCAGGGCAGAGGCCCAGACCCCCATGGGTGGTTGCAGCAGTCACCATGAAAGTTTATGGGGACCATGACTGTAGAGGCAGCAGCATGTTGTTTGGACTGGAAATATTTTGAAGATAATGCCCCCCAAATGGCAGTTTCCATAGGAGTGACTGTTGGATTCAATACTGAGTATACAGGAAAGAGAACTGTTGCATATATGCAACTGGAACGTTCAGTGCTTTGCGAAGTACTGGTCTAAGAATTCTCACTCTGAGCTGTGACAATATAAGGAGTTTGTGCCAAAATCCAAAATGATTTTTTCTGGTTTTTTTCAGAAATGAGTATCTGTGTGTTAGTGTTCAGTTCCCAGGTTCAGGATAATTGGTATGTTGCATTCCTCAGGGGAAGTTGGTACACACATAACACATCTCCATCCTTTCTACTTCACTTCCCCTCCTCTCAAGGTGACTTTCTTACTGCAGGGTGCTGTGCATGGATTTCCACGCTAGCACAAGCTCCTTACAGTTTAATGGACTGCAAGACATTTTCGGGGCAAACTCATTGACATTCTTGCTTTGCAGCCCTGAGATGGGGAAAGCTGTTACCAAGTCCCAAGGGTGTGCAGGTGTGTCCAGGTGTGTCCAGGTGTACCCACGTGTGCATGTTCTGCAGGTTTTGTATTTGTAGAGTGTGGCAAGGTTGCCAGTGTTGCATGGAGGGTCACACAGATAAGCTGTAAAGTACTTCACAGACCAATATCTTCTTAAAGTTGTAAGTTCTCCATTTCTGTAGGATTTGACTTTGTTTTTTGTTAAGTGGGTAAATATGAGAATAGACTTTGCCCCTACCCCCTGCAAAAGCCAAGTATCCCATGTTTTTGAAGTCAAGTCTCTGGACAACTCAAGCTAACCTTTAGCTTTTAGGAAGCATTTCATATCCTCCGACCATGCTGGTATTAATGTCTGTCTTAAGTTTTCATGACACTGTTTCTCCTTTATCATGGCACTGCTCCGTATCAAGAGTAGTTGACCTAACTTTACCCGCCTCCCTCAAACCGTAGAAGGACGGCTCCCTCACAGCCCCAGCACCCAGGGCACTGCCTGGAATATCACAGACACTCAAATCTCTTGCAAGTTCAGTGGGTGTTACCATGCTTTTGAAGAACAAAGGGTAATTGTGTTTATTCCAAGGGGTAATGGTTAGCATTCATGTTTGGGGTAATGACCAAAGCAAAGACAATAAAATATGAGGTAAATGGCATCAGTTGAAATCTCAAATATAAAAAATTAATGTCATTACACATTTATCACACTTTGAGTTTCTCAGCCATATATATTAAAGGAGAACAACTGAGCAACAGCATGCAGAAATAAGGACACGGCACATAGTGCGCTTTGTGCGCAGTGCGTGATTTATTGTGTCAGTGCTGTCATCTGATTAGAGGTGATGGGGTCCAGTAATTTTGTTTACCTCTTTGATATCCTTTGGGATTCAGATGTGGTTTTTTGCAGAATCTCCTGAAAATCTGAAGACTTGTTTTATAAGCTCACCAGTTTCTACCCAGTAAACATAGATTTCCTAATGAATCAATATCCTTCAATTTTTACTTTTCATCCAAAAGATTGCTGAGCATCTACTGTGTGCAAGTGAAAAGATTCCTGGCAGATTGAAGCGCTGAGCACCGCAGAGGGCGCTGACGCCACCCTGTCCCGGGGAGTGAAGTGCAATGCCACCAGTCTCCCTGTGGCCACGCCCCGTGTGTCACAGGGCAGCGCAGACCACACCTGCTCCCTGGAGCAGCTCAGGCCTCCTGGGCGGCAGCCACAGAGCTGCCCCAGGACTGTTCCCAGGGTGGCTGCTTCCATCATTTCCTGCAGCTTGGTTCCCAGATGGGCTCTGCTCACTGGGGAAGATTCCACTGCGGCTGCAGTGTCCGAGCTTCTCTTGTTCCTGGCTCCCGCTGGTTGCCGCCGTCTCCTGGGGCTGTCAGCAGCTTCTGTTGCACCCCACCTCCTTTCCGCTCCCCTTTTGCTTTGAAGCCACCGAAGGCTCTGTGAGCTTTCCCAGCTACGGGGTGCTCTCTACCGGCACCCTTCCTCCGGCTGTTCTAAAAGCAGGTACAGAGAGGCTTTAGCGCCTTCTACTAGCAGTGGTGTTGATGGTGACCACAGTGATAGTGAAGTCCTCTCGCAGTCGCTGATGCCTGGGTCCAGGGAGCCCTACCCTCGGGTCTGCAGGTGTTTTCTCACTTCACTTTCCTAATACTCTGGGAGGAGGGCATGCTTGGATGTCTGTTTTATAGATGAGTGACTGGGATGAGAAAAAGTTAGGTAACTTGACCAGGGCCTTCTCAGTCACTGCCGTCCCCACCCGCGAGATACTGACAGCACCAGCGGCACAGCGTGCTGTGGGTCTCCCGTCAGCGCCCCGCAGTGGACTAAGCCCAGCGATGACTCGGGCAGTGCTAGTGAGGAGGGGAGGGGCAGGTGTAGACGCTGTGCACTGCGTGTGTTCTCCGGGAAGCCTTTGCTCTGATGGGCTGCGTGTCTTTGTCTCTGCGGTCCTCAAAGGCTGGTTATAGGCAGAGGCAGGTTCCAGAGAGAAGGATTGCACGGGGGTGGCATCGTCCCAGGTCCACATGTCTAACTCCTTGCTGTGCTGGGCCAAGTGTGCTCCATGTCGATGTACATAGTTTCCTTCGTTTTGGCCTGAATTGGTAGCAGATGCTGTGACATTGTTTCCCCTTACAAACATACCCGTCGCCTCCCAGCGGAGTGCAGGGGCACAGAGCTCTGGACAGCAGCTCTGCTCCAGGTCAGCGCGGGCCTCTGGAGGAGCTGGCTCCCAGACCGGCCGTGAGCTTTAAGCTCAGAGCTCGGGGACAGCTAGGTCCTGCAAGCCCCTGACTCCAGACTGCTCCAGGCAGGGACCCCAACACTCTTGTTTGCCTCTGTCCCTCGCCAGAGTCAAAACCAAGTTCCGGGAGCCCTGCAACTGGCAAGACAGTGGACAGAGAGATGCTGAAGTTTTAACTGTCTTTTCTCTTCAATTGAGGAGGATTGTTCTGCTTTGGGTTAGACACTTTTCCGAGGGGAAAGGGCACTGCCACTTGCTAAATACTTGCCCTTGGTTGGGTTCATATTTTCACCGATGACAATATTTAGTGGAAATAGGCGTGGCTTTTCACACGCAAATATTTTGTCTGTCCTTGGGAAAGGAGTAGGGAGAAATCCACAGATGACGGCAGCTAACAAAGAATGGTGAGGATATTTAATGGACTTGGGTGAAAGTTTACATGAAGAGATCATGGCCAGCAGGTGATGGCCTGGCACATACAGAATGTTCACAGCCACAGGTCATAGTGATCTGGTGGTGGAACACACAGAAGCTGTGTGAAGAAACACGATAATTCCTTTAGTTCATAGGCGACAACATGTTTTCTTCTTATGAGTGTGATCGGTTTCCCCTGCCTTCTTTAGCAGGTTGGTTGTGGCCTATTGATGCCTGTCAAGGGGGTACTGGGGAAAAATAGGGCTTGCAGTAGGAATCAGCCATGAGCAGGACCATCGCTGTCTCTTTGACACCTGTGTTTTCTGCAGTGTTTTATAGAACGTAGTGGAAGAGAGGAATCAAACAGAAGAGAGTGCCGAGGTGGGTATGCAGAAGCGGGAGTGTTCAAAGCAGGAACATGCCTGTAGGCAGTGTGATCTGAGGTATCAAATATCTGTGGGTTTTAAACACTGAAATGAAGATTCTTCTGGGCAAAATAAAAACCAGGAAAGATCTGTTTGTTGACAGAAGGAGAGAGTCTGTACGGATCTGTGCAGACTGACACGTTCTTCCTCCTTAGCCTTTGTGGGTCACCGAGAAACAAAACACAGGAAAGATGTCTGTCTCTCTCTGCCTATCTGCCTGTTTGTGTGTGTGTTGCATATACAAATGTGTTCACACATAATGACACTTGCGATCTTATAGATGAAGTGTGATAAAAATATGATCATGCTTAAATTAAAAATAGCATTATGGTAGACGAGCCATTCCTAGTAGGCCGCCTCAGAACACTCTCCTTTGCTTCAGACATGCTAAGTCATTGTTCCTGCTGCTTTCTGCAGCTGTTCTGGAAGTCCTCTTTCCTGCGTCTTTTCCCAGCTGCCTTTGAATCAACTCCAAACATTTACGGTGATTTTTTACAAATAAGAACACTATAGTGTGTGTTCATGTAGCTTGTTCACTAGATCTGACACCCTCTGGCTTCTGGCTCTTCCCCAAAGTGAAAATGACCAGGAAAGGTAAATGTTTTGAATTAGGACATCACGGCAGCCTCAACAGTGCTTATAAAGGCGCTCATGTGAGAGGACTCCAGAACCGCCTCGGAGAGCAACAGGCATGCTAGGGGAAGTGTTCAATGCAAGGGGTAAGACTTTGAGGGGACTCTTGGTGATGTGTTTTTGCTTTAATAATTTTTAACAACTTTACACACCATAATCTGTGATCACAACTTATATGTAAGTACACGAACAAAAAGCTAGACTAAGGTGGGATAGGCTAGATGAAGGTGTGACCTAGATCACGGAAGGTCATTCCTCCCACATGCTGGGTGTCCGGTGTGTGCAGGACTTCTTCACCTCGCTTCTCGCTGGGCCCAGGTGGAGCCTGCGTGGAGAGTGCTACCTATCTCGTAGCAGAGAGGACAGCGCCTCCACTGATCTCGGCATGTTCGAGAGCTTCTGCCCGCTGGTGTCAGTTATCTCACGTGCCATTAGCACAGCACAAGTGTATAAAGTCCTCTCGCAGAAAACATCGCGGACTAATCAGGCAAGTTCCTGTAGCCCCTCAGCACCCCAGCTTCCTACCAGGTGTCGCACTGTGTCTGCAGGGAGGACCCTGCCGGTGTTGTCCTAGTCCTAATATAGCGTATGTGCCCGGGGAGCAGATCCGTGTACTCCTAGCGCTGTTCCCATGGTTGGGGATAGTGTGGTGAGTCACAGCAGAGCTTTGCTTTGTCCCTTTACCTTCATATCTCCCCCCTTTCTCTCATGTTCATGACGCGGAGGTGCTGCCTGCTACTATAAACTTGCTCCAGGGATCATCCAGTCAGTCCATGTCCACTGAGGGTCTGTTCCGCCAGACACCTGGCCACGTGCTGGACCACACCTCCATCTCTTAATGAAACATCGTTTCTTAAATGATTCAGGGCCTGGAGGAAGAAAAGTTAGTATCATTTCAACGTATTGATTAAGCAGGATCCTGGAGCGAAACCAGAGCTATTTGCGGAAGAGGCAGAGGCAGACGTGGGAGGAGCCGTCCTCGAGCGTTGGCCGGAGGCCTGTGGCTCTGCCAGATGCGGCTGGACCTGTCCTGTGAGGTGAATGGATGTTGTCAGAAGGCCAGAAAGAAGCTGGGTGAAAGGCTTGCCGGGAACAGTGTGGAGGAGCAGCGTAAACCAGCACGGAGACACCGGAACAAGTGTAGAGGGTGTTCGAGGTGCACAAGTAACTGCCGCAGCTGGGTGTAAACCCGGGGAAAGCGCTTGAAAGGCTAGGTGTGTGGGTTAGGAGAAATTCATGGAATTGTCTGTTAAATTCACCCCGTCTGTCTGGAAAGGCCAGTCTCCCTGGCCTTGTCACACTCACAAGGCCCTGTGTGGAGTGTGACTCTTCCTTTCCACAGCCTGTTCCAGACAGAAATGCCCACCCCGACCCTGTGGCTTCTTTCCATCCACTAGCTTTGACTAATTTGAGTCCCGATCTTCCCTTTCTGTGTCTAGGCTACTTGACTGGATGGCTTGTTCCACCTGGTATTACCTTGTTGCCCCACCTCATTCCAGCCGGGGGAGGGTAGTGCGCAAGGCTGCCTCCTTCCAGTCCCTGCCTTGCTTTGATTTCCGTGTCCTGTTCTAAGATGCACAGGGCTGCCCATTACACGTAGGTCCCAGTTGGTGAGTCTGGAAAGCAGGGAGGCCCCACGTGCTGGGTTACTTACAGCACAAAGTGCACTGTGCATCATTTATGGTGTTCTACAAATTCCCGACCCCGGGTGCAGCGGCTCATCGCTGACGTGAGCACTGTGCGGTGCAGATGTTCCAGAGACATGAGCACACCATGCTGGGAACCCGCACCGCCTCACTGTCTCTTTCACAAGAGTGAGTGGTGTCCACATTGGGAAAGAAATTCTTTGGCACTGTCTTCCTGGGAAGGCTTGATGGAATGACACTGGGAACCGTGAGAGGGAGCCGTCTCTCCACACCATCTTGCCCAGGGCTTTCTGCCAAAGAGCGTCAAATGGTCTCCCCTTCCCCTATAGCCTCCTTGTCTTCTTCCTGTCTCACTGACGTAGAGGACGGATTGCTTGGGTTTAGAATTGCTCAGAATGACCCAAACCCACCATGTGAAAATTTCAAGTCTAAAGATGTGGCAGGATAAAACCTAACTCATCAAAAGCTAGAACCCAGGATTATTGACACATTATGTTTGGGCATAACTGTAAAATTACCCCAAAATAACTACAGTGAATGCAGCATGTGGAGCCAAAGAATTTGCAGAGTGCACTTAGGAACTTTGTGATCACCTTGTGTTTCAGCTGTACATACACAGCGATTTCCCCACTTTGAAAATTGAGTCACTGATTCATTGGAGGGTTGAGGATACTTGTTCCCATGTTATATGGATTTGAAATTTGTTGTAATGATCTCTTTTTAATATTTGAGTTGATTGATTTCAGTACTCAATAAATAGAAAAATTTAAAAGTGTTTTCATGTTTTGAAGTGGACAAGGATAGGGAGATAGCAAGTTTGTACCTGGAAGTTTGGGTCCAGCTGATGTTGAGGCAACGTGGTGTGGGTGAGCTGGGGTGGGGGCCGGACTGAGCAACCGGACTCTGAGGTCCTGCAAGATTCTGCCACGGATTTCTTCCCACAGGACACTATGGGTTGAGAGGGAACTTTGATTTCAGGGATCCAATATAGCCCACCATAGGATCTAAGAAATATAGCTCCTGTCTGATTCTGGGTAAGTTAAGTAGCACACTAGGAACTTTAATGTCCTTATCTGTTTAAAAGGTAAAGTAACAACCATCCCTTTCTCAGCCAGTTTTGAAGGTCTAGGGAGATTCTGAGAGTTGTATGCAGACATGTAGAGACGTTGAGCCCTTTTTGAGGGACTTACACTGCAGCAGCGATTCCAGGTAGCACGTTGGTATTTATTGTTTCTGACTTAGAATCAGAGGTGAAAGTGTAGTCCTTAGCTGCAGGTCTGTATGAGCAGAACAGAGGCAGAAGCCAGTGGTGCTAGGGGATGGTGCAGAGGGAGAGCCTTGCACACGTGTGGGGAGCTGAGGCTCGGTGGACGTGCAGCCTCGCCACCGGCCGCTGCTGCCCTCTCGTTTGCCTTTAATTCAGCAGTTTCTCCCTGGTACTCGGGTGAACAAACCTCACAGCCTGGCCAAGTTGTGTCCTTAGAAAGCACAGGGCTGTTGGAGGATTGGGCCACAGTGTGACAGCAAAGCCCTGCAAGGGGGTAGGGGCCACCCAGTGAGCATCGGAGGAAGAAAGGAAAAGAGGCAGAGTGGCACTGTCTTCCTAGGCCACAGAAGTGGGAGGAAAGCCTTGGATGGTCGGCCTGGAGTGGTAATTTTGCGATACTGACATGGATGCTTTTCTCTTTCCTTGAAAATCTGCACATTTCATATTCACGGAGGAGGAGTGAGCAGTTTTGTCCCCCGCGTCTGCCCAGAACCTGGCAGTTTGTGTCCATCTTTCATCGAATCGCTCGTGTCACCCTAAATGTGTTAAAAGGCAGGGTTCTAAGTCATTGTTGGCATAGCATTTAGGGTACATCATTATAAACAAGTTTCAATTTAATGAAGTATTTTATGTATTTTGGAATCAAGTATCATAAGCTTGTATTAAACTTTTAACAGACATTTAAATACTTCTGTAAATAGTTTATAAATATTCACCTAATTAATGTTTTGAAAATAGTGTGGCTTTCTTTCCATTACCCTTCAGATAATCATGTGTAATTGAACATAAGATTTAGCTTCAAAAAGTGGAATATCTACCAGTGATTTAACAAGTATCTATTTCAATGTTCGCTTAAAAAACAAAATGTTATTATTCACTTCTTTTTTTTTAGCTGTGAAAATTATGTAAAAATTGGTTGATAATGAGTAAAATTCCTACTTCAAAATGCCTTATATATTTCCTTAAATGAAATTATTTTCAGTACCGGTTTATAGTACTGTTAAATACTTTCACAGGGGATTTTGTTCAGTCAAGTCTTGCTGACTTTCGAGCCTAAAGTCCTGATTAAACTTGGACTGTTTTCAATGGAACAGTTTCTCATTTAGTGTATCACTGTCCCAGGACTTAATCTCTCTGTAATCTCTAAGTAGCGACTGAACTTCTGTGGCCCATCACTGTCCACTCCTGTTGCATGTGTTTACTGTGAAAGGTGGTACCTCACTTCTCCTCTCCCCTGTTCTGTTCTATTCTGCTCTGTAGCTCTTGCTCAAAGATGCATTCTTGTGGATAAGTGTTTAGAATTCAGGCTTAGCTGGCTGTGGTGGTGCACACCTGCAATCCCAGCACACGGAGGATTGTTTGGAGTTTGGGCTACAGAGTGAGCTCAAGGCCAGCCTGAACTCACTGTGAGACCCTGTCTCAAAAAGACAAAAAAAAAAAAAAGGAATTCAATCTTTTCTCTGTCTAAAGTCTAACCCTAGAATTATGCCTACTGTGCAGATTGTCTGAACACCTGTTGGGCTCAGAAAATATTGGACATGATCACCAGTATTTCAGTTTGAAATATTTGAGAATACTTCAACTAGACACTTTGTTTCGTTTTAAAGGATTGAACCCCAAACTCTCTGGCAGAAATATAGAGTATGCCAGATACGTACATTTAAAATTTTCTAAGAGCAGCATGAAAAATATAAAAAGAAAAAAGCTAGATTATTTTTAACAGGCCCTCCTTCTTCCCCTCCCTCCCTTTTTGGGTTTAAGAGACAGAGTCTCCCTATGTAATCCAAGCTGTCCTGAAACTCACAATCCTCCCGACCCAGCCTCCAGAGTGCTGGAATTACAGGCTTGTGCCACCAAACCAGTTCAATATATTTCATACGCAGTGTCAAAATATTATTTGAATTTATAAGGAATATATAAATCTTTACTGTTATAATTAACATTATAAATCTTCAAAATCCAGTGTGCAATGCATATTTGAGTTACATCTCAATTGAATTTGAAGCCAGCTGCCCACTCGGGGCCTATTTTCTTTCTCCTCTATTTTCCCTCTCTGACCTCCTTTCCTCTCCTCTCATCCTTTTTTCCTGCAGTGCTGGGAGTGAACCTAGAGCTTCACACTTAGCTACATGCCCAGCCCTTTTTACTTTTTTAAATTTTGAGACAGGTTAGGTCATCCTCCTGCCTCAGCCTCCCAGAGTCTTGGCCAGGGAGACTGGCCTCCGGTATCTACCAACATTCCTGGCTTGCAGTGGCCTCTTTTCAGTGCTCTGTGGCCACCAGTGGTTGGTGACTGTCCTGTTGCGAGCTCCAGTTCTAAATGCTGGTCATGAAGGGAAAAATATTTCTGCAGGGTCCACTTTTGGGAGCAGTTTCAGTTTCACTGTTAATGGGGTCAGTTTTGAGGCACAACTGAAACAGGGTTCACAGTACTGGGAAGCTCCCATGTCCCGATTCAATTTGTTTTCCGTATTTTGGTGAACATGAAAGTGTAATATTGGGATCTTTTGCTACATGTTGTTTTAAGTAGTAGAAAATTTTATAAAGAAAAAAAGCTAAATTCAAAAGCTTTGGTGCCATTGTCTTTCAAATGAGGAGAGATTGCTGGTTGGGCTGGGAAGGCCCTAAGCTCAATATCCAGTACTGAAGAAAATTATTATATAGGAAAAAACAACCTCACTATGGTTGAAGATGGTACAGTCTTCATTTCCCCTGGGCTCAGTCAACTGCCTTTGGATAGTGTTTGGCTTATGATTTATTCACTTGCCTTGGTAGGTACCTTTACATTTTCTTAATGTGCAGTTTAAGATCTAACACAACTGAAAATGCCCATTTTGAACGTGAGCGAGTCGGATTTAGCAAATCAGTATTTTCGTACGATAACAGCTTTCTTTTTGGCAGACACTCCAATTAAATAAATTTAAATTAGCTAGATTTAAGGATTTCTTTTTATAACTTTGCTAATAGTTCCTTTACTACAATAATATGCTCACTAATCTGTTTGTGTTAACTTGAGAAACATTAGATTCAAATTCTGTGTAATGATTTGTGTAGCCGTGTGGATGGGTGGTAATTTCCTCTGCTCGTTTCTACCTTCAAGCTGCCCTGCAAGCCTGTCGTTGCTTCCCGAGGTAGACGCGCTTGTTTTTCCTTCCGCAGGAGGCCTTGGCTTCTCTGGGCCCAGGCTGTGTTCTCAGCAGTGTCGGTCTCCGAAGTCCTGTCCTGCTGTTTGGCTTCGCTGTGTCCCACTGTAGAGCTGGTGGTTGGTTCTTCCTCCGATTTCGTGACTCATGAGTGGTGTAGAGAGGGTTTACTGCTGTCTATAAGTAAAAGCCACCCTCAGTACTACAGAGCAAAACCATCATCCTTCACCCTTCAGGAGCAGCTCAGGAGAGGAGGGGCGAGGGGATGGCGGTGTAGGGAAGGGGAGGGGAGAGGAGAGGAGGCTTTCAAGGGCCTTAGACTTCTGCAAAGCAGAAGGTAATTTTTGTTTTTGTTTTGCAGTATTTATTATGTTTAGATTACTGTCCTCATGCATTTTTCCTTA
Organism: Dinomys branickii; assembly: GCA_004027595.1. Lineage (NCBI taxonomy): Eukaryota > Metazoa > Chordata > Mammalia > Rodentia > Dinomyidae > Dinomys > Dinomys branickii. The sequence goes on along the minus strand of PVLD010004202.1, from coordinate 30,598 downwards.
TCATCTCAGATTTTTAAAAATTAAAATCTAGTATGAATGCAATTCTCTCAGTTTTTGAAAAGCTATTGATATGATTATACAGACTAGTTTGAAATTTCCATACCAAGGTGATTCTCCTTTGGGGATATCAAAAAGTAATTTTCTTGATGATTCTTAAATTGTAATATTAGACCTAAGTGTTGAGACTTACTATCCAAGGAAGATTCAGTGGGTTTGGATTCATAAAGTATAAATCCTTAAAGTTAATGATTTTATTTCATATTCTTATTCATCCTCACTTATTTGGTTTAAAGTTATAGGAATCCATTTTAATTTGGTTTCATTAAATGTACACTCACCCTATGACAGCTATTTACCTAAAATAGATGAAGTTTTATTTATACAATACATGGGTGTTCCCAGCAGTTTTAGCTGTAATGTTTAAACATGGGTGGGGGGGTGGTAAGTGCTGACTAAGGGGAATGGACCCATGGACGTGGTATTCTCACGCAGGAGAAGCGATGTGCCCACATCAGACAGGAGTGTGCAGTGACTTGCAGTTGATCAAAGAAGAGCACATACTGCGCAGTCCCCTTTATATGAATTTATAGAACAGCCAGAACGAGTTTGGGTGTGGGGAGCCAGAAGAGGCGTCAGTCATGGAGTTGGGCATTGAACTGAAGACATGAGAGAACTTTCTGCAGTAGGGATCATGCACCATATGTGATCAGTGTGTTGGTTGCACAGGTGTGTGTACTTGCCAGCACTTGCGTGTACACGTCCCCTGTGCACTTTGCTCTGTGCAGGTTCTGTGTATATTTTCAGAATAGGATGCAGGTATTAGCAAGCTGGCAGCAGGGAGAGGAAATGTCATTCGGCCAAAGGGAGAGACAGACAAGCCACGCAGGGAGGAAGGAGGAGCAGCATTTGTCCCCGCCTCGTGCAGCAGGGTGGGGGATGCTGATCTGTATTTAAATTTCTAACTATAACCATATGATCACTAATAATTAGAAAGAGGATGACTGAATAGCTTGAATTATTGAGAAATTGGCATCTAAAATTTTGTATTTATGAATGTGTTCATTGTACATCTTAGTGTAATTCAGTGTGGTAGTTCAATACCTGCGTACAGCACACAGACAACCCCAGCCTTCCCTACCCACTGTCCCAGTGCCCCTGCCCAGCTCCTGGAATCGCTAGTCCACATTTAGGTTGAGTTGTTTTGCTCCGCTGGTTGTTAAAAGTGCATGAGAGAGAACACGCAGTACGTGTCTTTCTGCACCTGACTTGTTTCTCTTACCTGATGTCCTGCAGTCCTGTCCGCTTTGCTGCCCGTGGTGGGGTTTCCTGCTGGATGACCGAGTGGTGCTGCCCGTGCACACCGTGCTTTCTCTGTGCACTCATCTGTTGATGCAACCGAGGCCGAGTCCCTGGTGTCTTGACCACTGGGAGCAGTGCTATGATACCTTGAGCCTGCAGGGATCCCTGCTGAGCTGATTGCACTTCCTGTGGGTGATACCTAAAAGTGGAACAGCCAGATCGTAGCGCAGATCTGCTTTTTGTGGGTTGAGCCTCCATGCTCGTCTCCACAGAGGTTGTACCGACTTGTTTCCTCTAAGAGTAAAGTTCCTTTGTCAGCAGGGCACTGAGGCGCTCACCTGCAATTCCAGCACTCTGGGAAGCAAAGGCAGGAGGACCACGAGTTCAAGCTCAGCCAGAGCAACATTACAACCGAGTGAGACCCTGTGCCAAAATAAACATATAAGGGGGGTGCTGGGGATATAGCTCAGTGTGGAGTTTCTGCTTCAGTCCCTGGTAACATAGACAAATAGAACGAAGGAAGGAGAGGAGGGAGCGGAGGGGAGGGGAGGGGAGGGGAGGGAAGAGATAGAAAAAAGTTCATTTTTTTCCCGGTCTTCACCAGCATTTGTTATTTGTGGGGGTTTCTCCCTTTTTGTGGTGCTGGGGCTCAAACCCAGGGCCTGGTGCATGCAGGGCAAGAGCTCCACCCCTGAGCCATGTCCCCAGCCTGTTATGTTGGATTGAGTACTAGCTGTTTTGACTGTAGTTGGGGATCTCTACAGTTTTGATTTCTTTTCCTTGATAGCTGATGATATTGGACATTTTTCATTTATTTGTAGGCCATTGGTATTTCTTCTTTTTAAAGTACCTATTTAAATCATTTGTTCATTCTCTAGTTGAATTACTTGGTTTTGTTGGTCTTAAGATTTTTTAGTTCTTTGTGTATACTAGGTGTTAATCCTTCGTCCGGAAATGCTCCCCCATTCTGTAATTTACCCCTTTGCTCTGTTGACTGTTTCCTTTGCTGTCCAGAAGATTTTTAGTTGGTTATACTCCAACTTACCTGCTTTTCACTTTGTTTCCTGTGCCTTTGGGGTCATATACCAAAAACTGTTGCCTGTACCAATGTCTTAAAGGGTTTCTACTTCTAGTAGTGTTGCAGCTCCAGGTTCTGCATTTGGGTACTTGATCCATTTTGAGTTGGTTTCTGTACAGCATGAGAAACAGGAATCAAGTTTCAATGTTCTTCATATGGATCTTCCTGTTCCGGCATCATTATTGAAGAGGCTTTTTTTCCTGGTATTGGGGATTGAAGTTGGAGCCTTCCTACTGAGCTGTAGCACTAGCCCTTCTGTTATTTTTTATTTTGAAACAGGGTCTCTCTGTGTCTCTAAATGGCCCGGCATTGGCTCAGATCTGTGTCCTCCTGCATCAGCCTCCGAATTTGTTCTTTAATATATATCTATAGTGTTTTTTTCAAGAGTCATCTGGCTGTAGATATGTGACTTTATTTAGAGGTCTGTATTTGGTTCTATGCTCTGTTTGTCTATTTTTATCTGAGTTTCTTGCTGTTTTGGTTAGTATAGCCCTATAATATGTCTTGAAATCAGTTTTATTTTCTTTATTTAAGATTGTGGTAGGGCTGGGGATATAGCTCAGTGGAATAAGTGCCTGCCTAGCAAGCGCAGGGTCCTGAGTTTGATCCCCAGTACCGCCAAAAAAAAAAAAAAAAAAGATTGTGGTAGCTTTTGGTGTCTTTTGTGCTTTCTTATAGATTTAGAACTGTTGTTTCCTGGTTTTGGATAGAATATCATTGCTATTTTGAAGAAAAAAATTCACTGAATCTGTAAATTGCTCTGTAAAATATGTACATTGTAACAATATTAATTCTTCTGATCCGTGAACATGGGAGATCTTTTGATTTTCTTGTGCCTTCATTTTTTCTCATTAGTATTTGGTAATTTTCACTGTAGAGATCTTTCACTTCCTTGGTCAAAGCTATTCTTACCTATTTCCTAGATATTGTAAATTGACTGGTTTTTCACAACGTATTTCTCAGCAATCACATTACTCATGTATTATGAACATGCTACAGATTTTTCTGTGTTGATTTGTAACCTACAATGTTACTGGATTTGTTTATCAGTCCTAAGAGTCTTTTGGTGGTAACATTTTTAGATGATTCTGTGTATCATATCTGTAAACAGGGATAATTTGACTTCAGTCTTTCTGTTTGCATGCCATTTATTTCTTTCTCTAATCGCTCTGGCTAAGGCTTTCAGGACTACATAAGAAATCACCGCTTTAGTCAGATTTGGGAACCATAAAACATTATGCCATAAGGAAGGAGCAGCCGAGACTGCTCCTTGGGAATGGTTTTCGGGAGGGCAGCATCACTTCTCAGCATAAGCTTGACCATCGGTTGACTGTTACTGTGTACAAGCACTGCCCTGAGGAAGTAAACATGTAAGAGATGCCGTTTTCCCTGGACGCCTCTCCTAGCACTCACAACCATTCTCCCTCGCAGTTCTGCACTCACCTAGCTCCCAGACCATCTTGTCCCAGCATTTCCCTTCTCCATCCACCCATCGTTTCCTGGTTTCCAGAATGTGTCTTACCGATTGCATCCTGGGCTAGACACACGCTGCTCCTTCAGGGTGAAGCACTGCTTGCCGCTCAGGTTCTGCAGGCCTCGGACCTGCTGGATCCAAGATTTTATCCTGTTCCTGATCCTTTTTCTTGTCCTGTGCGTCTGCAGTGTGACGCAGCTGCACATGGGCAGGAAGTGATGTGTCTCTTTGTAGAAGTGGCCACTTCGCCAGCCTGCTCCGAGGCTGGGGCTGCCCTAGAGTCCCATGGATACCTTTTAGATGAACACATACTTTTGAATTGTTAAAATTGTAATGTGCACTTAAGAGATGATGTAACTACTGACCTCTACATCCCCCTTGTTTGTCTGTGGACAGTTTTCAAGTTGCTAGGGTTCACATTTCTGAAGTGATGTTTCTGAGAATGGAGGAAAGGCCATGATTGTCTTATGCCCACTTTGTAAAAATGGGGCATAGCCATGCTGGGGTTTCCAGAGAAGCAGTGCCAGTAGGATGTGTAAATGTGCTCAGAGAGATTTATCAAGCAAGATTGACTAACATGGTCACGGTGGCCAGGGGTCCTGAGCTCTGCTCTAGACCCAGAAAAACAGTGTTGTGGCTCTGATTGAGGCCAGAAGACCTGAGAATCAAGAGGTGGATGGTGCCAGTTTTGCTGAGTCCAAAGGCCCAAGAACTGGGATACAGATGTGCAAGGCCTCAGAGTGCATTGTTTGCCCTTCCCCGACCTTTCTGCCCAGTTCGAGCTGGTAAACACTGCATGGTGCTTGCAGTCCTGGGATGGTGGCCTTCTCCCTCCAGACTGCCAGTCATGGCCGTGTCTTCCACAGGCTCCCTCCCAGTCACCCTGAGGAGTAGCGTGGTTCCCGCTGTTGGGACATCCAGTAGCCTGGCTGAGCTCCCATGTTCAGTTATCCTGCAGCACACCACTGCAGGCCAGTGGCCCAGTACCAATGTGGTCAAATATAGAAGAACTAGGGCCCAGGAATGGGCTGCTTTTCCTGTGTGCAAACATATTCCTTCCTGCTCACTGCTTCTCAGTTAGATCAAAGTTTAAAGAAAGAAACTACAGATGAGTATCTATACAACAAGAAGCGTCTACAAGGTTCTCTACTGATTAATGCCTAAAAGCTACTTTTAGAAAAAGCTAGGATATTTTAAAACTCTTGCATAAACTACTGTGTAGAATTACAGAGCTATAAAAAACTGAAAGTCAGGTACATGTGTGTACTGACTGAGGAAAATAAAATAGTATTTAACTGCTTACTGCTCTTACTATTCATAAATTGTTGGGAGAGCAGAACACAAATATTTCTTATTTTCAAACAATATGTGTTTTAAATTTTATTACTCTGAAAAGCTGTAGAATCCTGACTTTAGGAAGTATTTATGAGATGATGGCTCACAGGGAAGAAATATTTTAATCACTTGCTAACAGATGCAATTTGTTTCTGTTACAAAGTTTCTTCTCACTCTATTTGTAAATCAAATGATTTTGTTCATTAGATATGTAAAAATATACTCATGCATTCCATAATTTTCTTGTATTATATGGTTTCTTAAAATTTACTGGCTCTGTTGTAAAGAAAGTCAATACACTTAATTGGAAAAGAAATGATGTGTAACTTCTGGAATTAAAAATTTAAAAACAGAATAAGTGTAATTTTCAAAAATTTACATATTTATTGAAACACTTAGTTGTCTTGTTCATTCTGAATGATATTCGTGAAATGATCTGTCTGTAGTTTTCGGATCTGTAAGTTTAAATTCTTATATTAACCAAAATATTTTCAGAAAAATAAAATCAATTGTGTAGCAATAATATAAATTATCTTTCATGATTCTGCACCCACACCTTGAATACCATTTTGTATGTGTACGTATGCACGGAGTACACATGTATGTGTGTGTGCACATGTCGACAGAACGATAGAATACACAGACAATGAACTAGCAGGGACATGTTGGAGGATGTGTGAGGTAATCATGCTCATTTTTAATGGACCTAGTAGGGGTGTCATTTGTTTAGTTTTTAAATTAGTATTTTATATTTGGATAAGTATTAATAGGAAAGGTTAGTGTTTGAAGATTTTTATGTCTGAGAAGATTTGAAGAAAATAAATTTCTAGATTTACAGAAACTTCTGGGTCTAGAGATCATTAGTTTTTGCTCAAGGCGACACAATTTGCTTTTCTCATTGTATTCACATGTAGAGGAATTTTTCTAATGTCTTACTAAATATAAAACTTTAATAACCTTTGGAAAAGTCAGTTAGCTTTGTTTTTTTTTTTAAACCTGAATTTTATGTAATTTGGAGGTCACTGATCGTGTTTTTGTTCTTGTTTTTGTTTTCTTGGAGAACATCCCTCTATTCTGTGGCTCTGACCCAGGGAGTTGCTCTGTAGCCTGACCAGCAGTTGTTAGACTCACTTCTCATGTTGAAAATGTCCTTTGTTCAAGCGCAGGGTCCTGAGTTCAATCCCCAGTACCGCCGAAAAAAAAAAAAAAACAATTGAAAATGTCTTTTGTTTTTCTCTCATCAAATACCAACAGAGGATAGTCTCCCCTCTAGTGCGCATGTATTCCCTTTCCTACTTTCCCTCCTAACTTTAGTCACAGTCCCTTATGTCTAGAAAAAGCTTACAGGTGGAGGTCCATTTTTCAGATATTATGTGGTCTGAAAATACCTTTATTGTAATATGCTTGATTGACAATTTGGTGGTATAGAAATACAGGTTAGAAATAATTCCCTGTAACCCCCCCTCCAATTTTCAGTTTATTCTAGTGTTTAGTAGTTGTTCAAAACTATGATAAAGTTCTGCTACATAATATTTTGGGTTTTTCTTGATATTTTATTGTTTTCTTTGATGGAAGTTTTTGAAGATTTCTCTTTATCCTGAGTATTCTGACACTGGGCAGTGACATGACATAGGGTTTCAACTTTTATTTCCTGCATGAAATCTGTGGTGACTCTTTCTGTCTGGATTACCACATACTGTACTTTAATTCTAGTGAGTTTTCTGGCACACTTTTTTTGTTTTAGATGATTCTCTTGATTTTGTGTTACATATTTCTGAAGTTCCTATGACATAGATATTGGATCAGTTTGATGAGTCTTCTAATTTTATTATTCTTCCCCTTTAATTCCATCATTTTCTTATTCTACTTTGTGAATGAGATTTCATCTTCTAATTCCTTTATTGGGTATATAGTATTTCTACTTATTTTAATTTTCCACAATATTTTTAAAAGTCTTATTCTGTTCTTGTTTCATGTTTGTATGACTTTTCTATTAGTGTTCTAAGGATTTCTTGTGCATTTCTTCTCTGCATTTTGACTTTTTTGTTTCCCTGGTCTGTGTCTTGGTTTCCCATTCATACATGTAAGATGTTTAACTATTAATTGGATACTTCCTATGTATAGATAGAGCTTGTTGAGGGGTGAGCTTTACTGTGTTATCACTTACTCATTTTATTAGACACATTGAATTTATATAGTGTGGTGGACTGACAACTGGTAGTGAACTTGTAACACCCAGATGAACTGAACCAGCATGGTGCTGGGTGTGGGAGGCCCGCCTGAGGATTGCTGCCAGCAGCGTAAGAGGCAGAACTGGAGATGAAGAAATTTAGAAGCTGTAAGGAGCTGTTGGTTCCTTGGAGAACCTTGTCATGCTGGCTTTCCTGCTGAACTTGGTTGTTCTCAGTGGAGGAGCTTGGGACTTTGTCCTTGCTAGGAATGGCTGTGGTTCACTTGGAGGGAGCTCTAGTCTTTGCTTTGAGCATCCCTTCCTCGCCCTGGGGGAGAAGACGGTGCGCTGCTCCATCACCTGGAGAAGCTTGTTGTGTCGGCTTTCCTGATGGGAACTTGGCTGTCCTGATCATCAGAGGAGCTCGGTACTACCCAGTTGCTGAGGATGGCTGTCTTAGTTACTTTTCTCTCGTTGCTGAGACAAAATACCTGACAGCCCAAATTAAGGAAGGAGAAGTTTATTTAGCCTGCAGTTTGTGGAGGTTTCAGTCCATAATCAGCTGGCTCCAAGGCGGCGTGGCCATACTTCAAGGTGGCAGAAGACAGCAGAAGCAACAGAGCACAAAGGAAAGAGCAAGCCTCTCTCTCCCTTACATTGTAAGCAGGCTCCCAACCCCACCGGGAGGTGCAGGGCTTGTACTGTCTCCTGCCCTCTTGCACAGGATGAGGATGTTTACAAAGCAAGGACCCCGGCCGCCTGATCAGTTGCTTAAACTTCTAAACTTCTCAAATTGACGCAATGTATGGACCATTGCAATGGTTGTAGTACTTTTTTGGGGAGCTCTTGTTCTTTGAGCATTGTTTCCTGGCTCCACTGCAGATCTCTCAGCCTGCTGGCGCAGATGCTTCATCCTGCTGGCACAGACTTTCTAAATTCCAGCCCTGAGCTTTGGGCCTTCCCAGAACAGATACGTGAAACAGGCCTGCATGAGACATTGTCCTGGGGTCTAGGCCTCCAGTCGATCTTGTGGGATGCATTGTGAAGGGCTCTAGGACTTCAGCTGGACTCAGGGAGGACATTACCAGAGGACCCAGGCCCTCAGCTGGGTTCTTTGGTCCTTAGTGTGTGGATAGATTTCCTGCCTCTCTTTGTGTATGACTCTTTGGGTGACTATTGTAATTAAGTGTCCTATATTGTATCGTTTCACCTCTGACTACAACATACAGCAAATTGTCAATAGCCGAGATGTTTTGTCTTGTTCTTGTCCGTTGGCTCAGAGATGGATATTCAGGCTTCTGTTCTTAGTTCTGGGAATGACGGGATGCTTGGGGTGGGTGATGGCTGAGAGTGATTATTGCTCAGTGCATAGACATTTACCTGGTATCTGCTTTTTTCTCGCATTAGTTGTGACTCCCCATCTCTTACGGCTTCCTGGGATAGTGTATACATTTTAGGCCCCGAAAGTGCCTTTCTCTTGCTGGGGTGGCAGAGGTGTAATCACCTTGCTGCTCAGGAAAAGAATTGGCTGTAAGAGCCTTATGCTTCTGAGATGATCCCGAGGTCCTCTTGGCCCACCCATGCCTGTGCCTTCACAAAGGTCGTGTCCCGTCCGTGCCTCCTGGCGCTCCCACATGACCTGGACTCCCTTTTCCCTCGCCTTTCTAGCACTGAACTGTGGCTTACCAGCTCTGCCCACGTCCACGGTCCCTCATGGTTCTTCCTGGCCCTCATCAGTGACCCCGTCGCTGCCTCCCTGGCTCCCCTCCACCACACTGTCCTTCCCTCTTGCATTCTCCTGGGGTTGTATCTTTTGCAAAAGCCCATTTAAAAAAAAAAACACTTATGTATTGTTATAGGAGGCAGCAGAGCTACTTTGTTTAACTTGGGAGTCTTAAAGATTTGAAGAGGTTTTAAAGATTGGATTTCATGTAATTTCAGTGTGTTTTGAATTAAATCCATCCTGAGTATGCATTTCCTGCTCTGCCCTCTCTTGGTTCTTCTGAAGTAGCTAATAGTGGTGGTATGGGCAGACTATTCTGAGCAAATTAACAGCAGCACAGCCAGCTCCACCTGAGCTCAGCCTAGAACAACTTGGGCTTTAGTGGGTCATCTGTAGCAGGTACAGATGATGTAATGGAGGAAATAACCTTCCAGAATATTCTTTTTTCCTGAGACTCCTTCCTGTAACAGAACATTCCAAAGCAAAGTGTATCTGCGTGCAGCGAGGGTTCCATGGGACGTTCCCTCCCAGCTCTGCACATATCCCTGCATTTGTCTAGTGCTTACCAAACAACTACCAGTACTACGATCCAGGCACTGCTTGAGGCACTGGGGACACAAAGAAAAAACAGACAGAGATCTCCGCCTGGTGGGGCGTAGCCTGTGTAGCACTGGTAACTCACTGTACAGTCACCCTTGACATTTAAAAAAGATGCAAGTTTTTTGTGATTTTGTGCTCACTTTAGGCCTACCACTCATACATGGACCTTACACATCAGAAAAGACATACGTGAAGTCAAGGAATTGGCCATCACCTGAGGTTTACTGCAGCCCGTCACACTCATTACCTCATCCCATAACCAACCTTGGGTAACTCAGGTGGGGCACTCTGATGAGATGAATAGGGGGTTACGTGTGAAGAATCCAAATGAAAATATTAAATACAATTTAAATTAGTCCATCAGCCTCTATAATGTCTTTTGTGTTGTGAATCCAGTTGCCAGTTAGGTAGGACTCCTGAGAAATGTCTCTAACTTAAAATGACCTCTTTAGGTGTTGGGAAGACCTCTCTCCTCACCTCATAGCCTCCTCATGTCCACGTCTGTTTCCTCTGCATATCTGGTGACGCAGAGCAGGGACTTCTGTGGAAGAGCCGACCCTTTGACTGCCTGAGATGCCTTCAGGAGGGGTTTCCATTGTAAAAAGTTCCCCTTAGCAACATGATCAGAAACCACCCGAGACAACTCAGAAATGAGAAAGTTAGGGATAGTGAACAAGATCTTGATTTTTTAATTTGGTGTGTGCTTTTATTAAGTCCAATGCTCAGGTCATCTTAGCGCTCTGTGAAATGTTGTTCCTGATGAGGGGATATTGAGGCCTCCCAGAGAAACCGTCACTGTCACCATGACTCCTTCCAAGACAGCTGTACATGGTGCTGAGGAAGGAGGGCTCACTCTTGGACCTTGTAAAATTCTCTAAGCTCATACATTTTTTGGAGAGAGGTGTAACTGCAGTTTTAAATCCCACCAGAAGCCAGTATAATTAGGGTACAGCATTTTCTGTTTTGCTGTAGATTTTAGAAACGTGCAAATGAGGTGCACATTTTTCCATGGTTGTTTGATTTTTACTTGGATGTTTTGAATTTAATGAGATTTTCCTAATGTGGTGACCAGGAGGCTACCACTGTGATTTCCCGTGGAAGGATTTTTCCCTTTTCATAAGCACAGTTACCAACGGCAGTATTCTGTATTCATGTCATGATTTTACGATGAGAAAGAACCCCTCAACCCAACACACATATTTTTTTGTTCTTGCTAGAGCCAAGAGGGTCCTTCCAACTGCATTGCTGCCTAGAGATATATTATTTCTATGGCAAAGATCCATGGCCAATGGCAAAAAAATTCACTAAGTTTTTTTATGGTACTAAAGCGGTTGATATAGGAGGAAGTGTAAGACTTACTGCCATATGCCACGCTGAGCCCACAGCCCTGATGCCAGGTTCACTGGGAGCTTAGCATGTATCTTCTAGCCTCTGCCGCACGGGCTCCTGAAAACCGAAGAGGAGACAGTAACACCATTCATGATTCTGGTCATCCTGCTTCGTGGAGTTTTAAAAGAACACTGTTGAATCCTAGACTATGTTTCTGTATAATTAATTTTAATAGATGGCATGAAAGGAAAAAAATTCTGTCATCAGACAAATTTGGAAAATTGTGAACCTATAAACAAACAGATCTTCTTTCTTATTAGTATGTGTCTGAGTACATGATCACATTCATCATGGGGGCTTGGTACATGTGTGTGATACATCTTTATTCCTTCGTCACCTCCTTTCTGCTCCCTCTACCCCCCAGTCCATCTCTGGTCTCCTTTCTTTTTGTAAAAGATCTACCTTCCTGTTTCTTATAGTCTGTCTTCTATTTTGATCTTTAACTTATCTACACTTTGGGTTTCTCATCCAAGAGGAGCTATATGACTTTCTTGTTCTGTTTTATCACAGAGCATGGGATCAGAGAGCTTTATGAGAAGGGAATATCTTACATACATCCCCAATTTCAGGGAGCCAGTCTTGCCTGTAGGAGCAGTGTCTATGGAACAGATTCCAGAACACACCTTTTTAGATATTTCCCATTCACTGCAAAATTGAAGTTCATCCTGGTTCTTGAGGTTCTTTGTCAGAGAATGAATGCCACAAGGATGCTCTGGACCACCAAGCAGTTGTCACCAGTACTTCTGCCATACTAGAAAGAAGGCATATTTGATATGCTTACTAGTCATGGAGCAGGATATAAGATGCTTGAGTCTAAAATTGGGTTTAATGACTTCTAAATATAAGACACGAGCACATTGTGCTCACTGCCTGAGCTAAAGTTGAAAATGTTGAGAATTTCACTTCCCATTCACAGGCTATCTACCTCAGTGACATTTAAAACACTTACGGACTGAATCATTGGGTTTGTCAGGTGTCAGGCAGGGAATGTGAAAATAAGCAGAATGTGACAACGGAGAAATCACTTTATCTTTGCGGATGACTTCGCTTCTAGTGTCAGTAATCAGAGAGTAAATACCCTCAAGAATTAGCTTGAAATATGCAAACATGTTTCTTTTATGCAACTTAAAGACTATATGTAAAAATATAATTTGTCAGATTTTGTTTGTGTTTTGGTAAACTTTTCAAGTTGGCATTTCCTGGAGAGATAGTATAATGGAAAGGTACTAGGTTTCTTTGAATTGCCGTCTTATCGCTTCCTAAATATCTTATTTTGGTCATTATTTGGTTTGTTTCTAATTTCTTTAGTGGCCAAGTTTCCTTCAATTTAAATTGGGTGAGGTAGCATATATGTCAAAGCATTGCTATAAACATTAAATGGAAGAATTTCTACAAAGCATATGGCACATGGTGATAATGTCAAATTTTTCTTTTATTTTTCCAACTTTAGAATATTTGTTTCTTTTTTATTGAAATTAGCATATTTGCTATGTATATTAAACACCAATATAAAATACCCAGGCCCATCTACCACTGGATAATATTGTCCTAATTAATTTCTTTTGGAGATCTGGAAAGTCTGGATTTTAAAAATTGCCTTAAAAGCTTTTTTTTCTAAGTCTCGTATTTTTACTCATATAATCTTCCAGAAATGTTCAAAAAGGCTTTATTAATTCATTTGGACATAAATGATGGCACCATGAGTTCAAAGACATACAGTAGAATCAGTGGAGCAAATGTAGCAAAGAGAAGCTAAAGCCCATCACAGGTGAACTTGTATTTCCTCCTCCCTCTGCAAGGGGACTGGAGCTCAGACGCCCACGCGGCAATGGTTGGGAGACCCCGGCTGCGCGGCTCGTACCCAACGTACAGTCTCCACATGCATTTCCACAGAGATACAGCTATGGGGGCCTAAGCGGAAAACAAGAGCCATCTTCTGTAGAGTCAACAAAAAATACCCTTTTCTGATGTGTGTGTTATTTTTAAATTTCAGTATGAACCAAAGAAGAGTCAAGAAACATTTCTCCAAGGCCCTTAGGAACAGATAGTTTGTGGGACAGATCCCATGGGGAGGCCGTGGTCTGCAGTGATTTGTGTAGATTTATAGTAATTTTTCATATTTAAAGCATATGTGTACATCACTGATGTGAGTCAGTATTGATAATAGAGTGTGTAGAGAAAATATCTGACCATTGGAGAAATATAGGCACCTGTATAGGGTGCTAATCTCCTAATGCAAACCCATTACTTTAGTTATAGAAAGGTACATCGATACAACACATGATTCAAAGCTGCTTTTTTCTGTGTATGTATTGACAAACACAGGCTGATAACATGGCCTAAGAGTTTAGTCTCGCAGGATGAGAGATCTAAAAATAATGACATACACTTTGCTTCCAAGGCTGTGATCAAACTCTGTTGAAGAGAATCAACACAGAAGCAAGCAGGGCCCTTTGGCCAGTTCTGCCTCATTAACTTTTGTATTTATCTGGCATCTTCTTACCTCTCCTGGTTGTTGAGGGCTTGACCACTCACAGTGATTTCGTTTTATGAAGGGAGATAAATGAACCTACCCTATTAAATCACATTCTTGTTCCTTCATCCTACCAGGATCCCTGTGAAAGATTCAGCGTGGACCTTCTTCCTTTGAAACTGAAGTAAAATCTTAGGGTAGGTGTTATGTTGATACATTGTGTCAACTTGGGAAGTCTAGAGGTTTGGCTGAGTGATTCACCAGGAAGCCAGGGTGCTTACTTTGTATACATCCTGAGCCTGTGGAAGAGGAGGACATGGAGATTGTGTGAGAGGTACATGCCCCCTGGGTGGGGGTAGCCTGTTTACAATGTAAGGGAAGAGAAGAGGCTGCTTGCAGCCATTTCCCCCCTTTTGCTGGTGGTTTTTGCTGTGCTCTGCTGCCCTGAACAGTTTGCCCTCTGCCCTGGGCCACTCTGCCTCAGAACCAGCCAAGTATGGACTGAAACCTCCACAAGCTGTAAGCTAAATAAACCTTTCCTTCCTTCATTTTGGGCATTGGGTACTTTGTCTCAGCAATGAGAGAAAAGTAACCAAGACAGTAGGCTAGGAAAGACTAGAGATATATTTGTTTTCTCTTTCTAAAGACAGTAAAAATTTCACCTGCAAGTACGAGCAAGTTTACAGCATAACCTAGGATTATTTTACTTGAAAATCTGTGAAAACATGACCATTCTGAGACCAAGGCCTGGGTTTACATGCTGATCCTATGAATGAATGCTGCTTAATAGAGAGCCTCCACGTGTGTTTTCTGCCGGCGGGCCCCCGGCTCTCGCTGGGTCCTGGTGGAGCACAGTGGTTGGGAAGCTGCATCCTCCCCATCCCAGAACAGCATGTCCACTTCCGGAGCGCTCCTGTTTTGAGCAGCTGGGGATCCAACTGCCACAGCAGGCGCCTCAGAATAGCTTTCCGGAGGAGACTGCTCCTTCTCTTTTCCATCTTCTCTACACTTTTAAAAAATTAAAGCATTTACATTGTTCTTCTAAATATTAAAGCTAAGAAAAGACTTGTGCACTCAGCCACTATACTGCAACAAGATTTCAATCGTCTTTCCACTCACAGGAAAGGATACATGGAAAACTAAATGAAGCTGTTATGTAAAGAGTAACATAGACATGAAAAGATTAATACATTCCAAATGGCCCTGACAAGTAAATAATGATGACACTGTCCAGCTCTCGTCCCTCTGACTCAAGTTTGATGTGTATGTGTGAAGCTGATATGCATAGGCGTCTCAGACAGAAATTCTACCTGGAGTGAGGTGGAATAAAAATTGTTTTTGAAAATACTGGTGGCTTTGTAAAATACACAAAGAGACCCACAGCAAGAAGCTTAAAGTAATTAGTTATAATTCCTCCCATCATCACTGCAGTACTGATTAATTAACATCTAATTGTAGGAAAATGTGCTTTTTAAAAGCTACTTTGTACGATGTTTTTGGCAAGTATCATTTGCTACAACTCTAACCAATGTTAGTCTGTCTGGCCAGTGGCTTTGTTTATAGTTTCTTCCTTGCTCAGAAATCTTTGACAGCTCCCCAGACTTTGAAAGAAAACTTTAATTTCTTGTGTAGTACCCAAGGCCTTAAGATGTCCCCATTGCTGGCCTCTTCCTCCTGCTGCGTGGAATCTCCAGAGCTGACGCACTGGCTGGATTCCTCACAGAAGCCGCAGCTCTCGGAAGCCGAAGGCATCCTGAGTCCCCTCTCCCAGGGTGGCCATCTGGCAAATTCCCATGGTTCTCAAGGTAGGCTTGGGTTCCTTCTTTCTCCTGAATCCCGGGCAAATGACTTCTTCCTGTGCTGTGTCCCCTCACCCTTCATTCTCGTCACCACTTGGCATCTGTTGCCCCATCACTGAAGATACTTGCTCTTCCGCTCTCTTGAGTCTTGTACCGCAGGTACGAATACTATTTCTCCTTCTGTCACTGTGGCCTCGCACTTAGTAAAGGAGGAAATAAGTGGATCGAGTCAGTAATCCAGCCCTCGTAATCAATGAGGGAGAACACATCTAAAACGCCCTGCCCTTTGCCTGCTGTGTGCATCTCCCTCCTGAACTGGGTGTTTGCACCCCTTGTCTTTCCCAGGGCTGTTCTCCCACGGCCTCGCCCCTCCCTGCGGCTCCACGAAGGTTCCCTGTGGCGTTCCTTTAGCACGTTGCCCCTTCACTGCCAGTGGGACATGCAGGATGGGCCCAGTGGGCGGCCGACACCACTGCTGATGGATGCAGTCCCGTGGCACCTGGGACAGTCACACATGCACTCTCAGTGGTTCAAGCTGCCAGACATACGACTGCAGCCCCGCCGTGAACGTGCTAAGTAGCTAAGCCATCTCACAGCCTGTACCCGAAGGCCTCTTTCTCCCCGGGACCTCCCAGCAGCGGTGGATTGGGTAATGTCCAACAGAGCTGCCTGTGCAGGGATGAGGAAGTGGGGCCTGGCACAGAGGTAGGGACGCCGGCCCCCTCCCCCATGAAGCACAGCTGAAAATGCCTCCTCTGACTGGGGGAAGTCGTTCCACAGAGGGAGTCTTTCTGCAGAGCAGGTACTGGCCAGTTCCGTTCTCAGCAGGAAAGCAGCTCCCCAAGAAAAGATTGCAGAGACAGCTTTGGCTTGCTTGGGGCAGAGGTGCGAAAGCCTACCTCGCCATCCTAAAAGAAGCAAGAGAAGCTCTTGGTCTTTTCCTGTGCAGCTGACAGTCTGCAGAAACCTGTTCTTTCCCCCCTTTTACTCCTTAGTGGGGAAACTCCTCTTCCTGACAGACTCAGCGGGCAGCAGCTGTGGCTATTCCCCTCGGCTGCATGGGGCGTTGGAGAGGGTGACCCCCAAGACAGATGGGCCAGGCAGGGGGATTCGGCTGTGCCTCCGGGCGGGAAGACACAGACGCATTTCCGGGCCATGGAGCCAAGCGCCGTGGATCTGCTCCTGAGCCCAGGGTGAAGAGCTTCCCAGCTTCACAGTGAGGGGCTGCAGATGCAGCGTCTGCTTGGCAGCAGAAACCCGTGGGTACTTGGGCCTCTTTTCTTCTTCCTGAAGTTGAGGAAGTCTGAGAGATGGCCTTCCTTCTGGGGTCGGGGCACAGCTGAGGGACACTGAAACTCCGGACAGGGCCCCACAACTTGGTACCTGTGTCACAGGTCTGGGCCTCGGGCCTCAGAGCAGAAGGAGGTGGGGATAGTATGGTCACAGCACATGGCTCTGCAGACTTCCAGAGCCCCTCTAGACACAAGGAGCTGATCTGGTCCTTCTTTGTGGTGTCCTGGGACTGTCTGGACTGACCAGGCCACTTCCTCTCCCCACTGTCCCCACAGCCGTTCTCTGTCCCTGCTCCCGTTCTCGGACCTCCTTGTCATGGCTTCCAATTCCTCAAGTGCTTCTTCCTGCCCTGCCCTCGGGGTCACCGCAAAAATCAGCTAGCAAAGCTCCTTAGTGAGAGCACGAACTTGTGAAGCTCACTCTTGACCATTTTCATGTCCACAGCCATGCTGTCTGCTGACTGCTGTGCCCGTGCATGTGGACTCCAGAGCGGCAGGGCTTACCAGAGCACTTCCTCCTCCCCACAAATCCCTTCTTGACAGTAGGGATGAAGTTTCTCTAACTCCCCTCCTCGCTCCTTCGCCCCAGCCCTCACTCTCTTCTTTGTCTCCCCCTCCCCCACAGGGTCCCCTTTGCTTATAGCACTCAGACAGCTGACAGTGTTGATGACTCCACAGCCCCAGTCTGCAGTGCTTCATGCGACAGCAGCAAAATGTTTTCAGCTCTAGGACCCCTTTCATCTCCACAAATCATGTGTTGACAGCACTAGTTTTTAAGGGAAATGGTTCTGAAATCACAGTGTACAAAGTTCTATGAAACATTTAATTTCTTGATAGAGAGGCTGGCATTAAACATGTTTTTCCTCATTAAATATTTTGAGTTGACTGTTCTTATTTCAAAGGAAGACTCTAACAGATTTATCATTTGAAATGGGGGCCACGTTGCTTCTTCTGCCTCCATCAGTGGCCCGGAGTCTGGATTGAAGCGGGCAGGGGGCAGAGGCTGAGGCGGAGGTGGAGATGCAGCCGCACAGATCCAGCCACCCTGGCGTCACTGAGCACGAAAAGGAAGCACGACCCACTCCAGCTGGCGCTGAGACTTTAGAGAGATGCTAGTGAGCAGGGGGAGGGAGAAGAGAGACCGGGTTTCCCTTCTGCTCCTGAGGGTGCCCATCCCGGAGTCGCCCCAAAGTGCATTTTAATTAACTCTGGAGATGGTCTTCGCTTCTGCTCACAAGGGCATGTTTGCTAGAGAAGTGATTTATGCTAGGGCTTTAAGCTTTCACTTCCTTAATGGGAACCACCAAGCTTCTGCTGTGCTGGATATTGGGGAAACCTTGACATTCACCTTTTTATAGAGAAGGGCCTAGTCTCCTGCTTGGGAAGTAAATGGTATCTTATTACACTTGCTCACTACCTTTATATCTGAGTAGAATTTAGAATATGGAATTATAGACTATAGACTATATTAGGGAATTTTATAGAGGCAAATGTTATACATAATATTTTATGAAAAAGTTATTAAGTTACTGGGAAAGTTCACACATAGACACCTCTCTAATCATTTTCATGTCCCATCTGTGATGACAAATTGGGGCTCTAATTTGTATAATAAAATTTAACATATAAGTTTTCTTCTATATCAGACCCAAGATTCTCTCTTTCTTTTTTAATATGATAGTTTCATTTAGAATGCAGCTTCTACATTGACCGACCCGTTGCCCTCTGTATTTTGATTCTCCACAGTGTTCAAAACCAAATGAGCTTCTTTGTAGAGAATCCAAAGATAGCAATTTTTGTCCTCTCAGAAATTCTAATTTGAACCAAAAAGTAGTTATATTTTGCTCCTGATCTTTGAATTCATTTTAATTTCAAAACGAATTTCGTGCTTTTAAATGTTAAATTGCTATAAGGGTTTTCCACCTCCAGTCTTTAATTCTAGCATTATCTGTTATCTACCATGCTAATTTCTAATTAACTGAGAGTACAGTAGTCATCTGGCACAGAAATAGCGGGGGTCACAGTGCTTCCCAGATGAGACTCGGTTGCCGGCCTAGCTCGTGGACATCTCCGCATGTCCTCCTCATCCTCAGTGGAAGTGTGCGGGGCTGGCCTGGCTGTCTGTGTTGTCTGTGTGCTGTTGAAGCTGCCACACTCAGTTTTTTTTCTTTAGGTTTTTGCTTTTGAAAAATCTTTTTAATTTGTTTTGTGATTGGCTACTTTAGAAGAGTTTCTTCTGAAGTGAATATTTACCGGGCTTTCTACTTCAAGGTTCTGTAATAATTGGCTACCCAGGACCACATGAATTTTGAGTGCCACTTTGTAATTCAAGTTCTTGATACGCGTATGAGATTTATTTCCCTGTGGAACATACTTCTAAACAACTCTGTCTCCTGTCACTTTCCGTGTCCAAACACTAAAAATGCTGTTGTTCTTTCCTTGGTCAATAAGACTCTCAGCTGCAACTGGCAACAATGAAATTTAGCTTTGCTTATTGAAAAAGGGGCAGGAAGCCGAAAGAAGATGAGGTTGATTGAAACCCAGTGGACCGGGCTGACCTGATGCCACCGGGATCCTGATGTCTGGGTCGCTGCCACCTTCACTGACTCCTGAATTTAGTATCATTTTTGGACATCGCTTGGCAGTAGCCGGGCCACACTCAGGCCCAGGAGTACGTGGCCCCCAGGAGTGCGTGGGCTTGTAGTCGGCATCCCATGGCAAAGCAGGGCTGTCTGTGCCTGGCGAAGCAGGGCTGTCTGTGCCTGGCGAAGCAGGGCCGTGAGCCCTGCAAAGCCCTGCCTGTGGTCCCTCCTGCTCTGCTCACCCTGGATATATCTCGGTGGATGTGATGGGAACAGGCTGGGCTGAGCACCCTGCAGAGGGGGGAGGGTGAGATGGGAGAGAAGACCAGAGATAGAAGACCAGCAAAGCAAGGGCAAGTCCAGTCCAAGCGCCTGCGACCTCCAGCACCGACTTGGCTGAGTGCCTGCGACCTCCAGCACCGCCTTGGCTGAGTTCCTTTTTTGAATTTCTTCAGTGTGATGCTCTAAATCTCAAAGAACCACGGGCAGCTACCATACACTGAGCTGAAGAAGTAGAAGCAGGTTTTCCCTCCAAAGGGTCATCTCCTCCGCGAATCATGGGGTCTGCTCAGAACTCCTGAATCAATATGAACAAAAAGACCTTGAGCGGGGCGCCTGGTGCCTCTGTGCTCTCTCAAGCAGGATCCTTTGAATGTCGTGGTGCCCGCAAGTCAGGACACAGCTGGTACCAAAGCGGGGGAGTCTGGTTGCTCCATGAACCCCGAGATAGGTCCTGAGATGAGCACATTTGGTCCCTTTTGAGCTGTGGAAGGTGTGTGATGTGCTGGTATTTATAGGTCAGTTTTTTTGTTTTATAATAGAGAGGTTGTGTGTTTATTGTTTGCTTTTTTTATTTATAGCCAGTAAAGTTATCAAGATTTTAAAAATCCTATCTTGAAAGTTACGCATAAATTTAATAACCAGAGTAGGTGCAGCTACAGTCTTAGGAGTCTCTAAAAGCTACCGTGGGGCATGGGCCAAGTGTGCCACGAGCCGGCTCCGGGAGTTGAATCTCAGTGCCGACTGACTTGCTCTCAGCAATCCATAGATGGAGAGAGTGACACTTCATACTATAGCCAAGGACCGAAGAGCGGAAGGAGAAAGTAACCAGGAAAAGAGAAGACTCCCCTACACATGCAGAAACTGTGAAACAAGACTCTCCTCCCCTATGTCTTCCTGCACCAAGAGAATGGAGGTGTCGCAGAGGACTTTCAAGGACAAGAGTCTCACTTCCTAGTCATGTTTAGAAATTTAAATATCTCCCATGGAATTAATGCTACGCTGGGGCCTCGCCACGTTTTTATTGCTGCTTCCCAAACTCTCCCTGCATGCCCTTCCCACTGTGCTCAGCCAAGGGCTCCACTGGCCACTCTGAGATAGGCACCCACCAGCAATGCCTTCCAGCTCCTGCGGAGGCCACAAGTGTCCTGCTTTGGTACCAAGGCTTCTTGGGGCAGGCACAGGCCTGGTGCTTCTACCTGCTCCAGGCAGCACAGGCACTAGCACTACTGTATCTTACTTTCCTGTCTGCGGGGTAGGATCAGGACAGCGCCTCCTCGTAGGCTGGCTTTACTAGGACTAAGTGAGAAAAGCCTGAGAAGCAGCGCATCTCCATGCAGCTCTGGTGCGCACTAGGTTTAAGCAAAGGCTGGCGCTGCCCAGCCGTCTCTTTCTCTGGGGCCTGGCTCCTGAACGTGTCCTAGGTCTGTCTCGTGATTTGGCCGCAGCAAATTTTGTGGTTCCTGAGTTGCTGTTCTGTCTCCTTTCATCTTCACAGCGTTGTTGTCCTGTTCTCAGACTAGAATGAAGACTCTGAAGTTGGCAGCTGTGTGTGACTTGCATTTGCACTGCTTGGCACAGCGCCGGCCTCCCTGGAAGGGGGGTAACAGCCACTCTGCATGCAGACAGCCGTCCCCCTCCCAGGGACCTTGGCCTGTCTCTGTGGGGTTCTCTGCAGCTTCACAGTGGGGCGCGGTGGAGGCCTCAGTGGAGGAGCTGTGTAACCTGGGGCCGTGGGGATGGCAGAGAGGCTGAGCACACCTGTGGGCCTGGGCAGTGGCTGACAGGCTGAATATTCTGTCTCACCTGCCTCTCTCAGCTGAAACTATGTCTGATGCTTCAGAAAGGGAAACACTCACCGGTGAGGTTACAGGAAAAGATAGTGAACCAACGGCTCGTGCTAGAGGTTTCCCTGGGGTGACTTCTTGCTTTTTGCTTTTGTTCCAGTGGAATAGCATTTATGAATCCTGGGGACTAAGAACTCCCACCTGCATAAGAACCGCCTTTCCTGTGGGGCGGGGAG
Source organism: Dinomys branickii (assembly GCA_004027595.1). NCBI lineage: Eukaryota > Metazoa > Chordata > Mammalia > Rodentia > Dinomyidae > Dinomys > Dinomys branickii. Next base: position 9,082 of record PVLD010004202.1, on the reverse strand, counting down.
TCAGCACGTGCATTGTAGGCCACTGACACCCAGGTTGTCAACTGCGACACGTGTGAGGGGCTGGTAGACGCTCATCCTGAACAGCATGGACACATTGGCTGAGCCCTTAGAACACTGGCAGCATTTCTCCTGCACGCTATGTAGCTGTTTCTAGGTAACTTCTTTTAGAGCTCAGGAATAACAGTTTTTCTGTGATTGCTGCAGGCCAGTCCTGAGGAACGGTGACCAGATTGTTGTTTTGAAACACTGGTGAGGAGGAAAATGTGATACGCTAAAGGAACTAAAGTTCGTTGTACATGTCCTTCGGAATTTGGAGCTGCTCAGTCTGTACGGTGCAGTGACGACCGGCGCTGAGCTGCTGGACCCCTTCCCCACAGTAGCAGGCCCTTGCCCCAGCCCGCCTGTTACCTGTCCGTTTGTGAACTACCGCTCCAGCCCTGTTGGCCTGCATAAATATTCAGGCTCCTCTCATCTTCTCCCCTCGAGTAAACAAGCGTCTCACCCAGGGGCAAAAAGCTGTAATGCATCCAGCTGGCCGCCAGCAGCCAAACATTGAGAGCTAACTGTGCAAACGTGATGGGGTGTTTGCCGTTAGTCAATTAAAATGCAATATTTGAAAAGCCGCTCTATATATTTTCACAATTACAAATGTTGTTATTAATTTGTTGTTAAATTCTCACGCGGATTTCTCTGTAAGCTTGGTGCAGTTGCAGAGTCTCAGAGGAATCTTTGAAACAAATTATAAAATTGTCTTAGTTTTGTACTTGCATTATTATTACCAAAACGTATGAAATGATAGCTTTGATTTTACACGTGATGAGCAATGGGAAGAAACCCCATAAATCTCACTGTGAAGGTTTTGTCGTTTACGACCGGTGAAGGGAGGCGCTCCATAACCTGCCTTTTAGGGAAAGCTTTTAGCGCCCTTTGTTGTATTTATTTCTTAGAAAGAACACAGTGTACGTGTGTGTGTATCTGCTCCTCCCTCCCCTCCCCACTATTACTTTCATAAAGTCAGTGGTAACTGTTTTGAATTTGGAAATTATAATCAAGTCATGTGTTAAGGAATTAGGGTATAAATGTAAGAGTTGAAAGGAAAAGTTCAGGCTGACATAAAGGAACAGCTTCATTAGAGCTGTGTGAGCTGTGTTGTAGAAGTCTGTCTTTGTCATATTTACTTTTAGTTGCAACTTATCCAGCTTACTATTCTAAGATTGCTGTAGACTTAGCCCTTATATTTAGATTCGTGATCTGTTTTAAGTTGGTTTTGTAAGTGATGAGCTAGGCATCCAAATTCATTTTCTATTTTTTTCATTAATGTTCTTGGCACTCTTCTTGAAAGATCCACTGACCATTGATATATGGTTTTGTTTCTTGATTCACAGTCATTTCTCATGACCTTTATATTTCTGTTCATCCTGATACTATGCTGCCTCTATATTGTAATTCTGTAGTAAATTGAGAATAAGTACTCCTAATTTTGTTCCTTTTCAAGATTATGTTTCTGTTGAGTTCCTTGGATTTCCCTATGAATTTAAGGATACGCTTTTCCATTTCTTTAAAAGAAATTACAAAAGGTAGAATTTTTATGAGAATTATAGTAAGTCTTAGATGAATTTGAGGTATTGCTTTCATTATAACAAATACATCTTCCTATCCATGAACATGGTATATGTCCACTTCTTTAGGTCTTCTTTAATTTCTTTCAATAATATTTTATACTTTCAGCGTACAAGTTTTGCTTTCCTTTTGTTAAATATGTTCCTAAGGATTTAAAAATATGTTTGATATTATAAATGTAATTTTAATTTATTTTTTGGACTTTTCATTGTTAGTGTATAGAAATATAACTGAATTTTGTGTATTGATCTAATGACCTGTCACCCTTTTTTAAAACTAATTTAATTTTAAGAATTTATTTTGCAGAATCCTGAGAAAATAGCTTGCCAAGTTTCATCTAGACTACTCCTCAAAAACCTCTGGAATTTATTACACATCTATCTTTCTGCTGCTGCTCTTAGTTTCAGCTGTTTGACTTTAAGTTTTTTGTCATGCCTACTGCAGGGACTGTGTACTGTTTTCTCAGTCTCCATTATTTCTGGCCTCCAATTCATCCAAAATACGTATATTTGGTCCTGTTCTCTTATATTACAGTACTCCTATTGAAGAATCTTTCAGTAAATCTGTACTGACTTCCAGCAATGAATGACCATACCAGTATCCTTCCCTTCCTTCCTTCCTTGTTTTCTTTTTCCTTTCCCCCTTTCCTTTCTTTTTTCCCTTCGTCTGTTCCTCCCATTCTCCCTCCATCCCTTTTTCTTCTTTCTAAAGACCCAGTACTTTTCTTTTTCTCTTTGCAAGGGTGGCTATCAGGAATTGAACTCAGGACCTCATGCTTATCAGGCAGGCACTGTACCACTGAGCTAAATCCCTGATCCCTCAATACTTTTCCTGAAACATTTGCTTTTATTGCTTTGTTTTATGTTCTACTACAACCCCTTCAGGCTGTAACCATTCCTGTTCTTAACCACTTCACAAACACATACTGCACGTTCTGCATGGCCTTTCCATTTGTTGTTTCCTGTGCTGAAGATTCCTGTTTTGTTGCTCAGCTGTGGTGACTCAGTTTTGAAACTCTGATGTTACTTTCTTTAGGAAGCTTACCTAAGCTTCCCTTGACATACCCAGGGTTTTGTACCCTTTACTTTCCCCTCCTATTCCCAGGTAAACAATCACCCTGGGACTGTGAGTTCCTCAAGATCAAATTCTTGGATTTCTGGGCCTCCTGAGCTGAACAGTGTATGTAGTAGATCCAGTATTTGGATGAAAGCTCACTGTCATGCCCATTGCTGTCTTGGCTGTCCAGAATTAGAGGCATATCCTCACTCAAAATCTTCTTCATGGGAAACAGCACAGGCTGGGTCTTTCCTTCTTTTGTGCCTGTGTGGCTTGGACCATAGGGCACTGTACACTGAAGTAAAGGCACAGGACATGATTTAAATTAAGTGATTCCTGAAATATTTCATTCCTGTTCTAACTACTAATTCTCTGAGTCAGGAGTCAAAACCTGGTTCAATGTCTTTGGTTTTCTGTAAGAGAAAAAGTTTTACCTAGGTATGTAGACTCTCAAAAGACACATCCATAAAAATGCTGGCTTTACTCCAGGCTCCAGGGACCACTTGGTGACGTGGCTAGGCCAGCAGGAGGGAAAGGCTCCCAGTGAGGGCCGGGTGCTTACCTGGAGGGGAGAGCAGGGGTGGCAATTGTCTGACTCGCATAGCTCTCCAGAAACCAGGCCTCTTTTTTTGCACAGTTTAGGAAATGGTAGAAATTTGATTGTAGGAGCTCAGCATTCCGGGGAGAGGCTGAGAGACAAAGCATAGGCAGGATATACTCTACCATGGTGCCTGGGTGTTGGTGTTTTGATTCGCTCCCTCTGGGCTTAATGGGGACCAACATAGTTGATTCAGGACGGGGTTGTCTGGGTGTAATTAACCAACCAGTTCCTTGCAATATATTAGTGCCTCTCTTTCACATTTCAAATGCAGATGTGGCCCTAATTTCAAATAGATGCATACAATCAAATTGTGTCACCCAATTTTAAATAATTTAGGGTACAGTTTGTTGTCCCTTTACCCCCAAATTTTATTACTATGAAGGAGGGGCAATGCCAAAACCCAGAACGTTGACTTCAACTTTCTCTTATGAAAGTATTTTCTTCTTGGTGACCTGCTATGTCAACCTTAGGGGATGTAATCCAAGCAGGAGTCCCTTCAGTACTATGGCAGATTGAACATACACCTTGTTTGTTGAGGTCATGAACCCTGGACCGTTGTGACTTCTTATTGATGATACAGAAATGTCAATATAAACTGATTACTGATGTCATCACCAGGGATCATTCAGGCACTGAGGCGAATTCAGACTCTGTTGGAGAAATGTCTATAACACTAAAATAGGATATTATACACCTTTAGTAAACACAAAATATATTTATATTTTGCAAGTGTAAATTGATCAGCAAGCAGCCATGGTTAGTATATTTTCTAATTGGGAAATATCTGAATTATAAAGCATGGCTTGAAGTATTTAGTTTTATAATTAACATGGAAATGCAAATATAACTTGTCAGTATTCTTATCTCCACATGAAATTGAAATTGTGCTTTTTAGGCCAAAATATCTATATTATATGGCATATTTAATGAATTGAAACAGTTTGGAAGATATTGGTATTATAAAGAAATAATTTTACAGTCTAAATATGCCCTGTACCTTAGATGATTTACTGACTAGAACAAGAAAATTGGCAGTAAGAGCTGAAGAAAAATGTGAAACTAGAATAAAGGAATAAAGGTGGGGTGAGGCTGGAAAATTCAGGACATGATTGAAATTTTGTGAAGGATTTTCTTCGCTAGGCCACAGTTCCACTTTCTTGTTCCTCCAAGAGAGACTGAGCTGATGTTATCAGGACCACACAGCGCCCACTAGGCATGAAGTTTGTTCCTCAGCCACCAACTCTGAGATGCTGAACTTCAGGAGATGCACCATGGGTCACCAGCTGATGCCAGGGGGTCTTCTGTTAAACATAAACATTGTGAGAATTTATTATATAAAATTTGAAACATCTTAGGAGTTCCAAATATAAAAGTTCTTCATATCCTTTTACTTCAGGATATGAAGCAAAACAAAATATTCTTCCTAAAACAGGTAGAAATATTAAATCTCAGTTGAAAAGTTAATCAGCTTTCCCTTATGTTGAAATATAAATAGAATTTATACCTTTGCATTATCAGAATGTAGACATTGTGTGTTATGAGAAAAGACTTTAATAATAGAATAGTACAAAATAAAGGCATAAAATTAAAATAGCTGTGTAAAGAACTAAAAATTAATTTGACTTCTCATGGGTTTAGAACAAATCCTGAACTCTTCCAAGGTAAGTTGCAGAGCAATCGTAGGTTCAGTTATTCCTGAAATAATTTACAGGACTAGTTCATGGACGTCTCCTTCTGTTCTCAGCTTCCTGCTATATAACTTGTTTTTGCCGAAACACATTTTTGATTGTTGGTGTTGTATCAAGGTTTACTATTTGGAAGAAAGATATGTATTTGCCTCTTAGCTCTCTCCCCTGCCCCTTAGTCTATGCAATAAGGTTGTGCACACTCTTTTCCCCCTCAAGTTTCTCTCATCAAAAGAAGCAATCTACACGTATTGGAGTGACCTGTGTGGCTCTCAGTGGACCCAGGGAGAAACAGTGAGGGGAAGTAGAAAATAAAGACAAGAAACAGATGAAGGTCAGGTGGAGGCCTCTTGTGGGGTGGGAAGAGAGGACTGAACAGCAACAGGAGAGGCGTTCATTTATACCTTTACGAAGTTAGTGTCAGGAGATACAAGGTTGCCTAGCGACTAATGACTGAATTGTCCAGGCAGGATGCTTTTCTCAAGATTGAGGCAGCTTGACCGCTTTAGGCACTGTGGCCTTGTCTTGCTCCCACACACGTGACCAGTGTTCAGCGTCAGCTGCTCCCAACTGATTACTTAAGCCATAGAGGTCATTTTTATCCTATTTTCTTCTCAGTTTAATGTTGGTTCTTCAGAGGAGGCACCGATTTTAGATTTCTGGTAGCTCCTCAACAACACATTTACATTTTTATCTCCATGTTGAGGAATTGGTTTGAAATCTTGCTCTTTGGGGCTGTCCTCTCACTTCCTGCATGCAGCATCAGAGTGATAAATTCTCGAAACCCTAGATCATCTGTGGCCATTTGGAGAGCAACGAGGACCATAGATGTAGAAATTTAACAGCAAGGCCTGGCCTGAGGACCCCAGAACCAGCAAATTCCTTTCTTCCGCGCAGCCTTTAATCATTATTGTGTTCCTTCTGATAAAAATACTTCGTTCCCTAAGCATGGTATTTATATTTCAGTAGGAAAACCCTAAGCAGTACTGTTGCTTCCCCTGCTTTAGGGATGATAAATCTGAGGTAGAGATTAGATGAGTTCAAGTGCTTGGAACAAAGTCTGCCTGTAGTTAGCATTGCTAACATGATACTGTGTAGATATAAATCAGCTATAGGATGTAAACACAAATCAGTAGATATGAAATTTACGATCTGCTATATAAAGAATATCTTCTGCACTTATATATTCCTTTTCCTAATGTCAGTTTCCCAAACACACTTTTCTGAGCTGATGAAGCCTGTAGCTGAAAGCACTTGTGTAGCAGGTGAGACCCCAGCCACCAACCCGCCACTTTTACCTGTTACCCTGAGGCCTGGGGCCATAGTCCCGTGGGGGCGCTGGGAGCGGTTTCAGCGAGCTTGTGTTTTAAGTGGATCACAGTGCGACCTGCCACCCGGAGCCACCGGCCCGTGCCTGCCTTTTGTGGTGCTGCATTTGAGAACGTGAACTGCGTGTAATGCTGCGCTTTGGAAGTTTCCCGTGAGCTGCTGAATACCTTTTCATTTTTGATTGATGCTACTTTTAAAAATCTGTAAAAACCCATAAGTACTTGAGGAAAGATTTTAAATTGTTCTCTCTTCTATTTTCTGCCTGAGAATCACCTCCTGAGACAGACTTTCCCTGATCCTTTCTGCAGTTGTCCCAGCACCTCAGGCCCTTACCTTATTTTATTCATAGCACTGGTAATTCTCTGATTCGTTATTTCTCTTGGCGATGGAGTGTTGCCTTTTTCCTGCACTAGGACACAAGTCACACAGTGACAACAGCTTTTTCCTTGTTTTCTGTGGTATTCCTGGCATCCAGGAAAACTGTCACACAAGCAGCACCGGGACATGTGTGGAATGAATGAATGAATGGATGTAGAGGCACCAGGGAAATCCAGGGGAAGCCACAACTTAACTTTTATCCTACCCACAGCGATGTTAGAATCTCTTTTTCTCTGAAAGCATCTGTATTATTCAGCATGTACTGATATTTGCAAAGCATTTATAGCAAATCTTACTGTAATCTCAAAAATACATTAGGCAGACTTGCATTATTCAGAATTCCGAAATCGGCAAATATAAACCGCGTGGGTAAAGATTTGAAGTGATAAGCCCAAGCTTAGCCATCTTATCTGACTGACCCAAGAGCATTGAGAAGATTTCAGTTGCTGCTTCTAAAAGCTCTACTTTACATATCCTATAAAATGGGGAGGGTGTTCCGGTACTTTTCGGTGTCACTTCTGGATTTCTTTTATGTCCACCACCTTTAGTTAAATCACATCTTAGGAGACAGGCCATGGTTTTACAATAAACTCTCAGAATAGAGCTAGAACAACAAGTGCCACAGAGACATTAAATAAGTCCAGGTTAGAGAGACTGAATGAGATCCAGGAAAAAGATCCAGAAAGCAGTGCCTCCTTCTAGGGAACCACACACACTGCCTCCTCCTCTGCCAGGCTGTGCCTGTATGGCCCTTACTCTGGACCCCGTGAACTGGCGGCTAAGTGTGTCACATGTGTGCTAGGGCCCCACAGCTCAGCGAAGCCCTTTCTCTTGTAACTAGAGTTTCAGACCCGCCCGTCCCCTTGCTCTGTGGACATCACCGCCTTGTCCTGTCACGGACAATGTAGCAAACCTTAATCCATCTCATGTTAAACATTACCCTGCTTTGCACATTTCCTGTCCTGACAGTTACCTCAGCAGCCCCTAGCCCAGAAAAGCGAACACGGGGGCTGTGTTGGACACCTAGTTTTCCCACGTAGAGATCCACATGGTGGGTGAGCACTCCCTGTCTCTCTCTCTCTCTCTCTCTCTCTCTCTCTCTCTCTCTCTCTCTCTCGCTGCCGACCTCCCTGAAGGCCCCACTGGTCATTCTGAGACAGCTAAGATCTTTCCCCATTTGCTTTCCTGTATCTTCCACACTCTCCCGCCAGCTCCCCAGCCTGCTAGGATGACATCGTAGACACTGAAATCTGAGCGAGCTCTTCCCTACTTACACCTTTCCCGGGCTCTCCTACCTCAGAGAAAACTGCCTTGTTGCACTATGTTTTTCTCCGTGCAACCGGCAGCAGGCAGCACCCGCGCTGCTCTGGGACATGGCAGGGACAGCAAAGGCTGGAAGGCTTCCGGGTGGAACTGAGTGGGAGGGAGAGAGGTCAGTAGGAATCGATTCTCTTCACCCTCAGTTCTGCCTTCTGTTGTGTTGGCCTGCCTCAGGTTCAGCGTGCCAAGATGGTCGTGGTGGCCGCTGCAGTCACACAGCGTCCCAAGTTTAAGGGAAAGTTAAGCAAGCAAGCGTCTCCCATGCTGATTCCACTGTGGCAGGCGTGAGGTGTCCTGGGTCAGTCGCTCTTCCTGGTGAGTGGCCGCATACTGACCCAGAGTTTGCATTGCATCTGTTTTTCTGATTCTTGAATCTCCAGCTCAGCATCTGACACCAGCAGGCAATCAATGCTCAGTATTTACGGGAGCTGTAAGGGGCCACTTCACTGGCAGCAGTATATTTTAACTATAGCTAGAAGGGATTGGGCAGGCAGTGTTTTTTCTCTGTGCTCTGTTTTGGAGCTCATTGAGCACATATATTTCTGCAATGCAGGTAGCATCTCTCACTCTCTGAACTCTTGCTATACAAATATTTGCCATAACATTTCCAAAACTTCTCACAAAAATCTGCTGTCCAAACAGAATATTCTGCTAAAACAAAGTCCCATGAGGGGCAGAAGGGAGATGCATGACAGGGAGGCCAGGTAGCAGGATTGTGAGTGTGCTCTCATATCGAAGACCAGGTTAAATAACCCTAAGTTATTGTAGGCTGATTAGGCCCGCAATCTCCTAAGTGAGTGGACGGACGAAGGCGTAAATAAAAAATGAGACAATGGAATATGATTTCAGGGCTTCCAGGAGGGACTAATTCCTTTCCAGCTTCTATATTCTCTGAATTAGCCAAAGACTTTTCTGGGTCGCCCGTTGTTATTAGGTTTTTCAAATAAGGGAGAGGGGATTCTGAAGAAAATGCAGGACTCTGAGCAGGAATCTGGGCAGGACTCGGGAACCCTTTCAAGGACTCCTCCAAGTATTATTATGTTAATTTAGGAGCGCTACATGTTATCTCCAGGAGGCCTTCACAGCAGGGCTG